>WYDI02004168.1:0-16939 GCA_009867235.2 Psittacus erithacus | reverse complement strand
CCTTCCTTCCTTCCTTCCTTCCTTCCTTCCTTCCTTCCTTCCTTCCTTCCTTCCTTCCTTCCTTCCTCCCTTCCTTCTTTCCTTCCTTCCTTCCTTCCTGCCTCTCTGCTTTTTCCTTATTTTTCTTTTCTTTTTCTCTCTTTCTCTCTGTCTTTCTCTCTCCCCCTCACACACCTTCTCTTTCCTGCCTTTCCTCCTTTCTTGATTGCTGGATAGAAAGGAAATGGCAACAGGAATTTGACTAATATAATTCTTTGGAGTGTGATTAATTTCTCTTAATTTTAGACAGCTAAGATGGACTCATCTAAGTTCCCTCCACATGAACTGCCACGTGGACCAATTGTCTCCATTACCTCTAAAAGAAATTTAGGAGGTAAAGCTCTGCTTGCAGCTAAAGACAGATGAATATAAGTGCCTACACAGAGGTGTCTGGTGAGCTATTCAGAACCCAGTGTGGACACCAACATCTGATCAGCTGGGTGGTTTTCCAGGTTCTGTCTTCTGAGCAGACTAGGTGTCAAACGGAGACTAAGCACGACACCATTAAACTTGAATGAGATGCCCAAGATGCCTAAGTTCAGGAAACTCACGCTCTGACTTTTATTCAGCTAAGAGTAGATTTAGTTATAGCATCAGGATTTATTAGAAATTATAAATATCTATAAATTCAAAATTATCTTCTATTTTTAACATAATTAGGACTGTATTTTATATAGGATGGAGTGATTTCAATGGAAAAATTTGTACTTATTTAAACATTTCTATATGAAGATCCCAAGTCATTCTACAGGTATGAATATATTTAAGCTAAAAGAATTTTGCATTCCAGGTTCTTTTTTTTAAATGATACATCATAACAGAATGAAATGTTCTGTAGTGCATGAATGATGTGCTATGAAAAATACAAGTCTCTTACATCAATGCTATAGTATAATGCATTTCCTGATCACAGAAACTTGATTGATTGATATAATTTATTATGTGTTAAGCTGAACATGTTCTCTAAAGAGTTTAATTCACTACAGATTCAGATCTAGAAACAATAAATTTTGATAAGCTCTCCTGAACCCTAGTCTCGGAGTGAATCTGTATTGTGACTCTAAAGAAAAGGGTATCTTCCAATTCCTGGTAATCTCTAGCCTCTACAACTATGAAAGTTTTCCTTGTTTTTTTTTTACAAGATTATAAGGTTCACAAAATTTGCCTTCTCTCTTGCCTAAAAATCTATATTCATGATCTCTCCATTATGCTCATCTCTCAATCAGATTCCATACTCTAAACTTTCTGTCTCTTTAGCAAAGATATAGTAGTGATCCTAAGCAAACTTCTTTTATTTCAGCAGGTACACTGACATCTTGCCTATCAAGCAATCTAAAAAAACCCAAAGAAGCCAAAACCAATGTCATTGCTCTGAAAGATTCTTAGAGATAAACTCAGATCATTTCTCCTGGGACTTACAACCAATAGTATTTACACTGCTAAAATAGGTTATTAAAGATACTTGTTTTGCAATGTTTCTAGGTTTTGGAAATCCACATATTTGGTCTTGCTATCATGTTTTCAACTTTGAAGATATCTACATCCTTAATGATAATTCCATCTTCACTCCCCTCTAAATACCCCAACAGCTGGCAGAATAAACAAGGAAGAACCATGACATGAGAGCCCTTCTGTATGCAGTCAGAGCACTTCTCACACGTTACTTGCATTCAGTCAAGATGAAAACGCAATACAGACAACATTTTGTTGCCTGCAGTGATTCTGCATAACAGCCTAGTGCTTACTGCCTCAGTCCATAAAGTAGAAAACTTAGGCCTCCCCAGCCATCAAGCAGGATTGAACCCGTTGGCATTAGTCTCGTACCAGTGAACTAACTGTAAATATGAAGCTTGGATTAAAGGCTACTCTTCATGCCAGCCATCAACACTGATCACTTTTCCTTTTCTGACCAAAATGTCTTGCAACTGCTACCTTCTATTGTAATGATAAAGCTGTGTCCTAAAAAATGTATGAGCAGATGAGATGGAAAATTCAAAAGCCCTGAGCCTATGCAATGGAACTCACTTTTCTACAAGAGATAAATAAACTACAGATATCTCTGTCAGAGTATGTGAAAAATTTATTTCTTCAGTTTATTTTTTCTTCACACAAAGTTCTATACATATGAAACCATATTAATAAATTAAATTCTTTCTCCCACTTATTTTTAAATAGTATTGCTGACACTCCTGTACATCCAGCTATGCAAGCTCTGGGATCTATTTGAGTATAGTTAGAAATTTCAGGTTCTCTTAACAAATCCATTTAAAATTAATTCTAAATTATGTGTACAATTTGTCGTTAAATATAGTTAATATACATAAATTCATATAACCTTTTATCACTTGAGGAAAAAGTTAGCAGTGCTAAATCATAATCTGTTCTAGCAGAAACTGGAATCCCCCTCAGATACAAAAAAAAAAATAAATAAAATTACCTTTTAAGTATGTTTTGCTTTGAGTTGGTTTCTTAATTTTATAAATCCTCATAATTTTCTATTACTTTGTAACAGGAAAATATAGAAATTAAAACTCCTTTCAAAGGGAAAGCTGAAGTATTGGGTCGGAAAATGTCAATCTGTAACATTTTCTCACCTCTAAATTTCTGTTGCCCATATGCACAAACGTCTATGCATGTCTAGTTAAGGCACTGATATAAACCATTGCTAGTACTTGCATATCATGTCTGTAGCTTTTGTACTTCAATCTGAGAAAAAGGTTGGAGCTGGGAATGTTTGGAATGAACTCCAGCAGGTGGAGATACAGAGCAGCAGCAAACGAGGCGCCTTCAAATAGCACAGTCTGGTTTTCATCATCTGGGAGTTTGTGTGGTTTAAGTGACACCACTTGACAGAGAAGGATGACTGATTCAGTGCTATAACCACTGCCACCCTTAGTCTGCAAAACCAGTAGACTGCCTGGTGCCTCTGTGCTGGCAGTGCCTTTGGTTAATCACACGATGGCAGCTGGCCGGCAGGATGCTCCAGCTAGAAGCCAGCTACCCTGATTCACTGCCTTGACCTGAAGTGTCTGAAGTGACTAACAATGCAGAAGAATAAGATCTAGCAGTAATGAAGCTTGCTGAAAACTCCTAAGGTCACCTATGTGTGTTTAGCATTTGTTTGTTCTTCCCAGCTGACCAACAAGAAAGGCCAGTTGTGCAGATGACATATAGCATTTTTCTGGAGGCAGCAGAAATTTGAAAGAGTGGGAACAGGAATCTTTTCCAGGAGAAGGTAAATGAAGAACAGAAAAGATTTTTATTTGTAGCTTGTAGTAATCCAGACAGAAGCACAAATCTCACTGGCCTTATCCTTGCTGCTCACAGTAATTCACTGCAGAAGGAGCCAAAATGAAAAATTAACTCTCTCCCTCACAGGCGTTGAGTCAGGACAGTCAATAGATTGTGTAACAAAAGAAGCCTCCTCAATTATGATAACTACATATTGTGTAATAACACAATTTGTTGACTGACTGTGAGAACATCATCATGAAAATATTGCCCCACAGCAAAACCATAGGTCCTGAGATCCTGACATGTTCATTTTTCATTTCTTTATCCTAAAATCATTTTCTGGGTTATGAGCATAACCTGGAATCTTGCATAATAGGATCCGGAAGATGCATTATCAGCAGCAGCAGCATTACTAAGAGGGTATTTGTCTTCCCTCTGTCTCCTAACAAGCTGGTTATTACCCCCTTTTTCATCGCTAGGAACAGGTAATCTGATGAGGCACACATGCCAGGCATTTTTGACTCTTTTAGAACATTGTGTGCAAAATATTGGAGATATTGTGAGAGTTACAGTGTAGCCTTTAAAGTGAAACTGCCTGTGCTTGAAAGACATGGATCTCAAACAGCAATTTGTTTTCAAAATGGAAATGGACTTCTAGATTAGGCATTTAGTACTGTTTCTGTGCTATAGATCTCTCATGTGCTCTAGCAAAGTCTCTGGACACTGCCATTCACTGGATCACACAATAATTATGGGCTTAATTGTGCAAACTAACACCAGTGCCTACATTGGAGCCTGTTTGTGAGAGGTGACTGGAGCTGCATCTTGCCAGAGGGAGCACTGCTAGTTTTATGATGGGGAAGTAGAATTTGGAGGTTCTCCTGCCTCACCAATCTGTTCCAGGGAGTGGATTTGGCATTGCCAGGAAAGCTTGGAATTAAGAGGTCTTGTGATCTTTTGAGTGAGAGGAGCAGAAATTAGTATAGTCATCATATGGCCTATCCAAGGGAGAGAGAAAGTCTCCCTGGGATACTGTTACATTGAAAGAGTTTTGGTTTTAAAACTTCTGATTTCTCAGCATGTAAATTAGTATCCAACTCTTATGTTCTGAGAGTGGATGAATGCTAAAAAGTGTTAAAGCTGTTCTTTACTCACCATACCTGAATTTTAGGGTTTTTTTTTTAGCATTAAGGGAAATCTCAGCCCAATGGGAAATTACTATGATAGACATTTTAATGGAGCAAAGAAAATGTAAATTATATCAGTTTCTTTCTCAAACTTACTTACTTTCATCTACGACTGGTCTTCAGGTACAAGGATAGAAAAAAAAAAGACCACATAAATAATGTTATTCTGAGTATCTTGCTGAGGCCATTCAACTTTTTATTTCAAAGTTTAGCATTTTGCTTACATCAGTTAACAAATACCTGGCTTTCATTTAATTTAGCATTTTAGGTTATTTCCCTAACAACACAATAATAGGAATCTGAATCATCTATCCCTCAAATAAAGATTTCAGTCTGCTGATCACCTTATTCTAGCAGCTTGACAAGAATTTAGGGTTTTATCCACAGAGATAACTGTAACTTCTTAATCATCATTTTCTATCCTTGAAGTATTTACCTATAGCATTCAGATAAAGCACTGAACTACATCACAGCAATTACCACTATGCTCTTAAATTCTCAGGCTAATTCCTCGAATAGCACATTGTGAATAATACCCTGTAAATCAGTAGGGTCTATAAAACTGATTTTCTTTTCCAAAACTTTTGATTATCTTATGCAATGTTTATTAGCAATAAATACAGTTTTTGCTGTCTCAAGAGCTTCTGCTTTTCTGAATATTTTAAATGTAGAAAGACAAAGTCCTGTGATTCTAATTTGTGTTGCCTTCATAATTGTCTGAGATAGTTAAGCCCAGCTTTTTAAAATAGACAACTTAATCCTCTTTGTGCCTGCTTTTATAGTTTGCCTTTACTGAAATGAGGTACTGTATAGCATTTGGGGTATGATACATGACAGTCAGTACTAAAATCTATCTTCAGAATACTAATAATTTTTTCATATAATTTTCAACAACTTGAAAAGCAGATAATTTTCATACTATTTTTGTTTCTGATCTGAATGATGAAAAGAACTGTATAACTCTTGTAGTAGCATAAAATTCATATAATCATCCGCATAAACAGAGCAAACCACAGATCACATCTAATGAAATAAAGCTCAAAATAGTATGTGGTTTATTTAAAATGTTACAAATACCCATAAGGTCTTCAAATCCTGAAGGCTCTTTTGTAGTATTTTCTCTCTTACAAGAATATATTCTTGTGTGTGGTCCTTAGCACTGCAGGAGTGGAGAGAGGGCAATGAAGGTTTGTATTGAGCCAATGCTGTACTTGCATGCAGTAGTCTAATGCTTTTTAAATAAAAACTCCAAATACATATGTAGACAAGCAGATACTATACACTTTGTTTACTCTACAAGTCTATCTGTGATCATAAACTCTTGGTAAATATTTGCTCTTTGGAGATTAGATTTAACATACTTGTATTTACTTGCAATTGAAATGTTGTTTTCTTGATGACTGTTGCATGGGCTGCTGCATTTCATCAGTGACATAGCATAATGCAAAGATAAGAGTTAAATGGAAAGAAGTCTGTTGTGAATATGGCCCTGGTCTGTTTCTGAAATCAACAGTTTATGGTAGTTATGTGTGGACAATTTTTCACATCTTTAACCTCATTGCTGTTTGACACTATGAGATCCCAAATCTGTAATTATTTTTCTGGTGTTTGTTTTTGGGGGACTTTTTGGGGAGTTCTTTGTGGAGTTTTGGGGGTTTTTTGTGGGTTTTTTTGTGGGTTATTTTTTTGTTTGTTTGCTTTAATAAATGCTGTCATTTTACAGCCTCTACCTCATTTGTAAAGAACAAAAATGCCTTTCTTCTTTTCTTATATGATTTATTGACTATTATGCACCCCATACTTCCAAATGACTTCCAGAGGCAATAAAGTAGCAGGATAAATTCTAAGAAATAAATGTATGACTTAAATTACAGAATTCACTTGTTGACTTTAAAAACAGAATATTCAACATTAATGCTGTATTTTTCTCATGGTATTTAAGGTTTTGAGACTAAATGCAAAAAGGTCCTTTTATTCTACCATACTGCAACAGTCCAAAGGAATTAGCTTAGTATATGGGATATATGTATGTTGCAAGGAATATAACAGTTCTTCAGTAGTTCCAAGCTTGCAATGGTGATACACTTTTGCATTTACTTTCATAGTTTTGCTTACTGAGATAAAATGAGCCTAAAGCACACTATGTTATTACAGACATAATTGGACAACATATATATGGACCACATTCTCAGCTGTTATAAACCAGGCTAGCTCTGCTAATTGCAGTACAGTTAAACTGATGCAGCCAATATGGCAATGTGTTATCCATGTACACACATACAAACATGTTCATCCTACACAAACCCAATTACATATATGTAGTTATAGCAAACAGTTCCAAACAAAGCTTCTATAATCTAATTTTCTCTCTCCTCCCACTAATGAATTCAAAATTTCCACTTCACCATCTCCGCTTTCTTCTCACTTACCTTTCATTTTTCAGAATTATGTAATTGAAAAGCATTATTTTCTCACTTTTCAAATAGCTGGTGTACATCTTCATCTGTATTAATTTCTCGTGCTTTTTACAGCAAAAATTCAAACTCATCTATGTCTGTGATTTTGTCCTACTTCTGATATAACAGCTGTATTAATTTCTTTCCACATTTCTCTTCCAATTTTATCATAGACAGTATATTTTTATGGGAACTTAAATGAATTTTCTGTATTTTGTAAATTATTTCTGAAATGCCTCCTGAATAGCTACCCTGACACTCTAGATACACAAACAGGGTACAATTAACTGGCATGAACTGAAGAATATTTTTGCGTTATGCCATAAAGTAGTCATTGCTTTTCCTTTGTGATTTTAATACGAAAAACATATTTACAATTAAGTACTATACAAGTATATGGAAAATCTGTATACGATGGTTTCAGATCTATTGCATGTTTTGAAATTGTTGAGCTGTCAGCAGGTAGAGACAGTAGCAGGGATAAAATAATATATAAACGCTTCCTTTCTCTTCCACCTCTGGACAATACAAGTGCCATTTCAATTACAAAATTTTTGCCTTATACAAATCTGCTGAATTACATAGGAAAAAGAAATTTATATACCCTAGTTCTGCTTGCTTATAACAGTGAATGCAAAAATTCATAACTTTCCTATCCTGTGATAATTTTTCTATTCATAGTGTTTCTAAGAAGATTATATTTCAGCCCTGCTCTCCGCTCTCAGCTTACTGGAGTTGAACACTAACAGGCTGAATCTTGGAATAAGCAAAACAAAAACCATGGTAGAAAGTAGGTAGTGGAGCAGAGTCTAAGAATGCTACAGAATATATTTCCTTGATTAAAAAGATACTGTCCTCCAGCTTGTAACATTGTGCAGAATTTCCTTTGAAAAACAAGGAATTTGTGAAGTCATGTTTTCAGCCAAGCCACTGCTCCTTCATTGACATTGAGAAATATATGGGATAACTCTCAAAGAATAGAAAAGTTCTCACAAATGGAAAGATAAATGTCTGTAATCCAACAGGATGCATTGATACAGTGCTCTGGAAATGGGTAGGAATCTTGGGGGCTGCTGTCCTGGGAGAAAGCAGCAACCACTCCATATTTTTATTTTAAATTTGAGACAATCCTCATCCAGCATCAGGATCAAATTCAGAATTTAAGAAAATATTTGCTACTGCTTATGTCTCTGCTTTTAACTTAATCAATGAAAGATTTTTCTTTTTTTTTCCAATTTTGAACTGTATCGTTTTAGTTCTGACTATTCAAATGATAAAAAGCCTTTAACTTTCAAAACAAGAGTCTTTTCAACAGCCTTTTCAAAATATTTTTTCCAGCAGAGAAATGGGTGGAAAAATCAAGCAGCTCTTGTGGCAAACACACAGTCCAAGGTGCTTTCCCTTTCAGGTGGATTGAAGTATGCACTTCCAACATCAGTTGGTTTGAAGGTGAATTGCAAAGCCTTTCAAATGGTCACAGGTTTCATTAAGAAATATCTTATCTCCCTCTTCTATCCCTACTACTCAAGATTAGCTAAAGCATTAATTTTCATAAACTACCTCTATATTTTAACTGTATTTCTTGATCTTGGCCTTTAAACTAATGCAGGCTGAATTTCCTGACCTTTAGATCCTTTTGTAAGGCCAAATTTTCTGTTCTATCACACAAGGAGGTAATTAAATACTATACTAAGGATTTCATTACTAGTCCCACTGAACTTTCCAGCTGTACTTAGCCCAATTATTTAAAATGAGACATGTGATTAAATTAACTTGTGGCATATTTGCACATATGGTAAATAACATTTCAGAAGTGTATCTTATAAATTGTATTTTAAAATGTTACTAATGGCTACTAATATGTAGCAAATATAAGGAAAAGGCAATCCAATTCTTACAAGCATTCAAAGCCTTTCCTCCATTCTTGTTTTCTTGCTCCTCCCCCTGCCTAACACTGAGCTTTGAAAAATGTAAACCCTACATTTACAAAGTGTCTTTATATTTTGCTAAGCTGTGTAAAATTTGTTCAAGTTTCCTCTTACGTGCCCTAAAATATTTTGATTAATGAAAGAAAACTTTGTGAAGCACATTTATGTAAAAAAAAAAAAGGATTTTCGTTAGTATTTGTAGAACTGCAATTGCACAAGCCAAATTTTATCTGATAGCAGCTTGTAAGTTCTTTTTAATTAACTACTTTAAATAAATTGATTGCACCTTTCCTATTTCTGTTAATTAATATGTGCTAAGAATCATTGTAAGAAGAAGTAGGATGAACAGCACTGATGGTATCAATGTTACAGCCACCTGTCACATCTGCCAAAAAGTAGACAGAAAGTTTCTAAAAAATAGTGAGATACATTATAATGAAGACTTAGGGGAGAGAAAAAGATGAAAACTGGCATTTTAAACTTCTGTACCAGCCCTTGCAGAACTGATGACTGCAAGTGGGTGTAACTGTCAACTAATATTCTCCGAATAACTTTATTACCTAGGGAAATCAGAGACTCCAGTGAGTTTATATTTTTACCCTCCTGAAACAAATATACATGCATACTGTGTCAAAGAGATACTGGATTGTTTGCTATATGGTGTATATATATAATCCACTATACCATGTATCTCTGGGTCACAAATCAGAAAAATACATACCCTTTGGGGAGATGCATTTCTTCTTTAATTCCAACAAAAATCACAGCCCAGCTCTCTTCCAGGCCTGGGCATGCATAGCTCTACCTTTTGGATAAAAGAAATCTCCCTGATTCCAGCAGAGCACCTATCACTATGATCTCACCAATTTCCTTCTCCTTGCTTTGGAGGTGCCACAGTCACAGTGGGGTCCTACTACTCCTTCCTGCATTGCCTGCCAATCAGTTAGTCTTTGGGGAACATAAACTATTTCCATTTTTAGTTGGACAGCTGCTATTTCGGGAGAAGAAAAAACTGCTGGGATATTATGCAGCTGTCATATATCAAACCATGATACTTGGGGCTTATGGCAGAATTTTCCACCCAGTATCTCTTGCTTCACATCCATATACAATCTCTCCCTTTAAAATTCAGGGCCACCATCTCTTCCCAGTCAGTCTCTCTGAAGCATTTTCTCTGGCACTGGGAGGCACAAATAGGCAGGGTTTACTCTGGAATCTGTCATGATCTCAATAATGGGATGCAATGTGGGAGTAATGTTGATTTAAGAGATTGATGAAGAATTCATAAAGGCTTGATGAATCTCCTCAAATGCCAAACGTTGCACATCGTATTAGGAACAGTGTCAAAAATTCACCAGGTTATGTGCAATGTAGAAGAAAGGATAACCGTTGAAATTTTTCTGTGCTTTATGTACTTAACATTGTCTTTTCACTTTGTTCCACAGTGCAGTCTTTCAGAAACATACCTAACTGCCTTCTAAACTTAATTAATCACCTCTCTTGCTTCCATTCTTTGATTCATCTTCTGTGAAATCAACCACATTCACTTCCATCTCCCTGTTCTCTGTCCTTGGAAAAAAATTAGTCTTAATTTGGAGAGGAGGGCTTTTTCGTCTGTAAGGAAAGAAACCAACATCAATTTAAAAAGCTGCTATC
The DNA here is from genome assembly GCA_009867235.2 of Psittacus erithacus. Taxonomy (NCBI): domain Eukaryota; kingdom Metazoa; phylum Chordata; class Aves; order Psittaciformes; family Psittacidae; genus Psittacus; species Psittacus erithacus. The sequence goes on along the minus strand of WYDI02004168.1, from coordinate 6,439 downwards.
TCTTAGTCTTCATTTGGCAGTCTTGGTGCAACACCTTGTAAAAAGATATTAGCTATCTAGTTCAAGAGGCCCCTGTTAATCTTTTGCACTCATATTTTCATTCACTATTCTGTCACTTAGGAGGATGGGTATTTATTTCACTTGGATTAATTTGATTGTAGCTTTCTTGACTGCATCTGAACTATTTCCCATGCATTACTGAATCCCAGCCAAATCACTTTGACTCATTTCACATTCATTCAAGTAGCTATTGATGAAGTAAAAATAATACTGCAGTGCGTAAAAAGTTTGAATAACTTCCTTTTTGATTAGTGTAGCAGTTAAAAACTTAGGCTAACATCACAGGCAGCTCTGTGCTTCTGCATTTGGAAAAACATTTAGATCCAGTTCTTTTATCAAACACTGTCAGATTTAATCTCTAAAAATTTATATTTTTTCCAAGTTTTATAGCTTCAGTTTTACAAATCATTCAAGGACATCTGATTCAATCTTTCATCTTTTTCCCAAATTCATTTTTGTCAATAATAGTGCTGTGTAACACCGTTTTGGCCATACTTCCATTTGGAAGAATTCACATTCTAAATGATACCTTTAATCAGTCTGAATGAATACGCCTTTATCGAAGGTATATGTCAAACCACAAATAATTCAATAACGAATAAAACAAATTGTCTACATAGCAGTCTTTGAGAAGCATGACCTACTTGCAAGGGCCTCATCCTGTATTCACTTCATATGGAGCTTATGGATTCATATCCATATGGATTATAGGGTATAATCAACCCAGCTGTGTAGATGTGCTTTTAATCATTCTGGTCACAAGCTTATGCTTCTGCTTGTATATTCTTGTGAAATATTTATATTTGTTTTCAGAAAAACAAAACAGTATCTTAAAGTGTCTGTTATGAAATGAATCCAAACTAAAGCAAAGATTTCCATCTAGGAGAAAAACACTGAACTGACCTACAGTATAAATATGGCGATATGATAAGAAAAACAGCTTCAACTGGAAATTGTAGATTTGTCTTTCCATATGAGTTCTTCAGTCAAACTGTCAAGGACCCAGTGCTCCCAGACAATTCTTCTAAAGAACAGGCTGGCAGATTTGGAATCAAGTTCTTTGACCTTTGGCTAGTAAGTGGTACATTGCATTTTGTCTGAGCCTTAAGTAATTTTCTGTACCAAGACAATTCTATGTATCTAATTACAGCATTAGTGTAAAAATTGTTCCAGCTGTCCAGAATGTTTTGCTATTTGATGATATCAAACCCAGTATGTTATTAACTCTCACAGCAGCTGAAGACTTGAATCCAGTCAAGGAAGAATCTTATAGAGATATCAAGTAGTGATGGATTTCTTGCATGTCTTTCAGTAAAAAACAAAAACAAAAACAAACAAAAAAAAACCCCAACAAAAAAAAACAAAAAAAAAACAAAACAGCAAAACCAAAACCAAAAGCAACAATGATTTTTAAAGAATTCATAATGTTAGCAGAATTTTTAAAAATAGATCTACACCATCAGTTGAAATTATTTCTAAATTTACATGAAGGTAAAAGTTGTTGAGAACATTTCTTTAGAAGTTTAAAAACTTTGGGTAGTAAATCAAATTCACACAATAAATACCTGTATTTCTTCCAATTCATGTTTCCAAAATAGAAGTAACTTGGAAAACACAGCATCAGCATACTGCTAAGAAGATACTTCTTACAAAGTAGTTCTCCAGCTTTATTCTGAAAACCACTCATTTTGTTATGAATACAAAATGTATCCTTTCAATAAAATAAAACAATAACACACAGAGAAGATTTTAACCTTAAATTGCATTTCGAACCACACAGAAGATCCTAAGGCCTTACAGATATTTCTGTACATTTTATATTCAAGTTAAGTCAAAGTATAGTCCTGCTGGACAATGAAACATGCAAGTAGCCATCCACTGCAATTTTCATCATATTTTTGTATCACTTCATAAGACTTGGTGGATTTTTTAAGTGCCAGTGCCAGTAATGGTGCTATTAAAACAAAAAAACAAAACAAAACAAAACAAAAAATAAAATAAAAAAAAAAATAACCCACCTCAAAAAAACCCAATACAACCTTCAAAAAGGAACCAACAATTACCGAATAGTAGATTGAATACTACAGTACTGTAGGAAGCCATAGCACCCGGGAAAAAACACATCTCCAAAGCATTAATCTAATGAAAATGGAGACTATTGATTCTGCCTATCTTCATTTTTAGACCTTAACAAAGAGATTCAGATCTTGAGTTTTCCTTTAAGAAAATAGAACACAGGTGGGTGCCTCCAGAAATTACAACAAAGGTGTTTAAATTAGGCATTATTCAGATTTAAATATCTGTGTGTGCTGAATTGCCTCTTACTGTTTTCCATTGCTGTCACAGGAAATGGGGATGCCTACGCATACGACTTACGTAGCTAAGTTCTTAAAGAACTGATGTGACTGCCTTCCTCTTCTTCATATACTCAGTTTGAATCAGATGGTGGGTGCTTACAGCTAAGATCTATTAAAATCTCCAGCCTGAACACCTACCTGTAGCTAAAGCTACCTGAGATAGCTGACATCAGCTTTACTACTCTGACACTGGAATAAGATCCTTACCCATCAGGAGATGGGTACTTATGCATGGTAGCAAAACATTGCATACACTAAAGAAATGCAGATAGCACCACAGGCTCTTGATTTGTCTGTGAATTAGACTGCATACTCAACTTATTCAATAACATTAATTAATGAATTATATAGTCCACATACTTTTATGCTGATGTATATGCTCATTTCCAGTCTTTGTTGTTGGTTTTGTTTCCAGCATAACAACGTTAAATTTTTGCAAGGAGTTTTACTTTTCTTATCCTATTTCCAGACTCCTATCCATTGATCTTTTCTCTACATCCACAGAGAGAAGCTTAAAGTAAAAATAGTTAGAGGACAGAAAAATAAAGTTAGGGAGGAATGGAAAAGACAATTTTGCCAAATTTAGACCCTATCAAAAGCCCTTGGGTTCAGTATTGCAAAACAGATCTGGAGACTTTTGAGTACTGGCCTGGCCTGCTGTTTGCTACTATCTTTTTTTTTTTTTTCTTTAATATTCCTCTGGTAACCCTAGAAACAGAGCAAGGCTTTCTTTCAGGCAGTAATATTGCTTGCTAGAACAAGTTAACATTTAACAAAGAATACATACTTAAAGCTGGAAAATTGAGGCAAATAAAATGGTTTCTTTCTTTACAACACTCTGGGGTTCCAACTGGCCTTTTCTATGCTGAGATACATTTCAGTCCTTAAAAGCCTTTTACTCAAGAAGCAGCCATTACTCTGCAGTCCAACTGTGAACTGAAGATAGAGAATACACACATTTAGGAGTAGATCCTACAGGCAGTCCTTATTCAAACAGATAGCTTCATCTACTTCACAGAGCAAAGACTGATCAACATTTTACAAGACTAAGACTTTTTTTTTTTTTAGTTTTCTACGTGCAGTTTGGAGGAGTGATACGTCAAAGAAAAATTCTATAAAAATGTATTCCTTCTGTGAAAAATACAACAGAATAGCAAATTATGTTCTATCATGGCTACCTCCCTTTCCTGATAGCTTAAATTCAGAGGAAAACGACTTAAAGCCAGATTTTTGAAAATGTTGGTTAGCCTGAACTTCCCAGGGAAAAGAATATATGTGTGGAACAATTTTCAAGCTCATTCTGGGGTAACATGTTGCCATAGACCCCTGGGTAAACCCTGATCAGGAGTCATAAGCAGTAGCAGGTTCACTTTTCCTTCTGTACCCCAGCTGGAAGGCAATTGATTGCAGCATCACAAGATTTTTCCACTGCCCAGCTGAAGACCCTGAGCTGGCACACATCTCCCTTGAATGGCACAATTTCATTCTTTGCAAGGACACTGCTTTGTGCATGACTGCACATGTTGTAAAGGATTTTGCTTAAATTGCCTGTAGAAATTTTTACATTATACACTTTCTGCTGGAAATGAATTTCTTTTAACAATCTGGCCAAACAGATCACCTAGAAGTTATCCATCAACTAATTAAACAAAATCTGGCTAAGTTACAGAAATCCTGCTGAAATCTGTCCTTTTCTTTTTTCTGACATACACTGGGCTGGAATTTTACTGGGCCAAACTCAGCCTGTGCTGTACACCTGATTTTTCATGAGGTAGATGTAGTTCTACCTTCTACTTCTTTCAAAGATGCAGAAGACATCTTGTCATTATTATTCTGTGAAAAGCATTCACCCATGACCTAGATCTCCGGTCAGAATCCTGCTTCTGGCAGGAAATCGTGTAGACCTTTTCCCTTCATTGAAAAGCTAACTCTGCTTCTTCGAAAGAATTCTAGATATTTAATGAAGCACATTTTGAAGATCTAACTTTGAGAAGTTTTACCATCATGGTAGAATGGAGCCTACCATGCCAATATAAGCACAGGTTTTCCCTATATGACAGATGAGGACAGATAGATATCTAAGCAGATGTGCATGTGAATATATGCAAATAGAAAAAAGGCAGCCTCTTCCTACATTCAGGAGGATCAGCATGGTAGTTGTGCCCCTTATTTCTGTCTTTTTGAAAGAAAACATGCCTCTAAGACAGATGTTCAGATCCTGTACTAGAGCTGACAAATATCTGGTCACACTGGGATGTGAGAAAAGAAGCTTCTTTGTACCTATCTGGCTATGCAGATTTGCCCTAAATAATCTGGTTCACAAAAACTGATTTAAAAAACAATAGTAATCTTAGATTTCTTCTAAGAACAAAGTGATCTTTGGAAAAGATGTGTTATTTTTTGGAGTTGAAGGAATGATTTCAGCTTCATCTAGATTCACCAAAAGAGAGTGTAGATGGACTTTCTCTCATAAAAACTGGGAAGGTGGATTCTCCTCTGTTATTTCTCTAGGTTAGTGGCCAATATACTTGTTTGCACCATGAAACCCAGATAATTTCAATTTTGCATCAGAGAATCTGAACCAGCACCTCTAAGGTAAATGGTCTAGTAATTAAACAAGAGTGAATTTTGTCTCAGGACTGTGGCCAAAAAGAATTTTCTCATAGAGGAGCTGCAGAAATGAGCCTGTGTGTGAATTTCATGTCAAAAGAGCCCAGTTTCTACAGTCTTTTCTCCCATTTCACTACAGACTGAGAAGTCCTAGCTTCTTAGGGAGTTCAAGGGGAAAAAAAAAAAAAAAATAGTAGGTGGTAAATTCAAGGACTTCTAAAGCCAGAAAAGATCATTATACCAAGACTACTGTACAACAGTACCATGTACTAGACCCAGTTCTCTCTCTTTGATTAAAGGCCATGTCAGGGAAGCATCCAAAACAGATTTATTTTTTTTTTTTAACATGAAAATAGGAATGGCAAAGTATTTCCTTTGCTAGTTTGGACAGAATGTTAATTAATAGTAAAGAAAGAATGAAAAAGAAATCTGTATCTTCCATGTTTATTTTGTTGCACTATAATCCACTGTGCATGACTATAGAAGTAGCTTTGCCATTGTTAACTCTTATTTCTTCACTAGAAAAACTGTCATAGACATAAATTGTTTTGATTATTTCCACTGTGCATATCTATATTTGTTAAACTATTTGAGCAGACGTGCTTGGCTACCATCTTTGGCTCTCTGCTTTTTTTGGCATTTGTCTATACAAGTATATTCATATCTATGCCCTTATATAAAATATTATTGATCCTATACAGCACTGGCATTGCAAGTATTACAATGTATCTTTAAATATAACATGCTCATACGATGCTGCATTAGAAAATATAGAATACTATCAGTTAACCTAGAATCAAATCTACAGTCCTTCTCAAAAGGAGTTTATCGAAACTCTTGTTGTAAGATGTAACCACCTAACATTTGAGATGTGGTCCATAGGCACCCACTTTAACATCATATTTCTCTTTTGCTTAGAAGTCTCTTTCTGAATGTGCTCACCACTAAATCTAATGCTCTTGAACACTAGGCACCGGTCCAGTCTTGTCAACTCACGAACTTGCACCTACCAAGCTGGCTAGGGATGTGTTCTCAAGTGCAAAAATGGTCCCCTTTACCCTAGATTCTCCCACCCACTAGCTCGGTAATTAAAGTACCTACTCTTGAGGTAGGTAACAGGAGTCAAATGTTCATTTCTGGTCAAGGTGGAAGCTCTAATCATGATGTAATAATAACCATGAGGACTTGGGTGTGTTGGTTGACAAGAAACTTAACATGAGCCAGCAGTGTGCACTCCTGTTGTGGTTTAAGTCCAGTCAGCCATGCAGTCTCTCTCTCTCTCCCCACCCTTTCTCCCCCCCCACTCCTGGAGGGATGGGAAGGAGAATCGAAAGGATGTAACTCCCACGGGTTGAGATAAGAGCAGTCCAGTAACTAAGGTATAACACAAACCACTGCTGCTGCCACCAATA
>WYDI02004166.1:2889-26745 GCA_009867235.2 Psittacus erithacus | reverse complement strand
GGCCCAGGGTGCCCAGAGAAGCTGTGGCTGCCCCATCCCTGGCAGTGTTCAAGGCCAGGTTGGACACAGGGGCTTGGTCCCTTCCAACCCAAACCAGTCTGTGACTCTTTGAAGAACAGCTGTGGACAGATTATGGCTCAACTGTATCACTGCATATCAGGACAGAGCGGCTTTGTTCCCATGCTCAGGGCTGCAACTAACCCAGAGCGGAAAAACTAAGTGCAGTGGGGAATGAGCATCCTGGAGCAGCAATCAGCTCCCTCTTGGAAGAGGCAGGTGAGTCAGGTAACCAGAGGTACCAAAGGGGCTGTGAACCTTTCATGGCTTTGCAGAAAATCAGTTGTAATTCTCCCATCCATAAAACAGACAAACCTAAGAGTGCCCTGAGTTCTGTGAGTGAGAAGCTCCACATACATTAGTAGTAGTGTTATTATCCCCAGCCATCAATCATCCATCTTCTAGCAGCACTAAAAATTGAGGCAGAGCCACTCACAGCAGAATTGCTCCAGAACAGGTCAGGCTGCATAATGAGTGTTCTCAATTTCAGGACTGGTTGGCTGCTACAACATGTACCAGCCCTCGCTCAGCATGCTGCTGGGCTAATGCTTCCTCATGTACCCAATTATACTCTTGTATTTGTTAATGTTACATGAGAAATCTTTACCATTACAGTAAATCACCCACTATGAATCCTGGAGCTAAAATTCTTTTAATGAACAGTCGTAACAGGAAAAAATATCTCCTCAAACAAAACCATGGGAAAAAAGCAGTTTTATGACACACGAAATTCTGGCTTTCCCTGATTAGGGTAATTTCTTTAGTAGCTTTAGCTCAGGATGCAGCTCTTGCATGCATAAACAGGCATTATTTTAGACTCCATCCATTCAATTGGGAAACCGAACAGTGTCACTGACAGTTTGGATACATGATACAAGCCAAAATGTTTTGTCTGAGCTTGCAGTGCTTGGCACATCCTCTGGTCAAAGCAGCTCTGGCAAGGTTGGACCCCTCAGCTGTATAACATCAAGAAGCCAGAATCTAACACCTATCACTACAACATGAATCAGAAGCAGCACAGACCAATGGAAGGATCAACCTGGCCATCAGCAAATGTCATCCCAAATTTAGGTGGCATTACTTGTGGCTGAGGTGAGCCATAGGGAAAGAACTGACTTTGGTACTTTGAATCCCCTGTAAACCTAAGAGCAGTATTAAGCACTGGAACACATTCAGATGTGGAGAAAACCACAGCATGTTCTGTAAAATCAGCAGCATACCAACCAGGAAGTGTTGGCTGGTATGGGGATAACTGGGCATCGTTGCTGTTGAGAGGGTGAGACCTCTCCTACAGCTTCTCCTCCAACTATTGCGAACAATTGCAATTCTGAATCAACTGACATGCAAGAAAGCAAATCAAGAACATGAGTACAACAAATAATGATGTGTGAAACAGTCCCTTGGGTGATGTGAGACTGCTTTGGGGAACCCTGACTTGGACAAAGTGTATTTAACAATCAGACAGCAATCATGGGTTTGGTTAGCAGAGGCTTCCTCATGTCTTGAGGGTCTGTGACCAAAGGCAATACATGATATTGAGGCTGGTCCAGGAATTCAGTCATACAGAAAGCAGAAGGTGCAATATGGACATGAACTTCGACATGAGTGAAGGCTCATGCTCACCTGGACAGTACAAAATGGGATCACAACACCTTCAGGCAAATCCCTGACCTGCCCTTTTGGCGCTACCGACTGTGATTTCCAATATGGAATGTTCTAGTGAGTGAGCTTTATTAGGTTGCAGAAGAAAAAAGCATGGTCTTTAGAAGCTGTTCACTGTTCATTCCCCAGGAGAGAGAATCAGGACCTTTACAAACAGTGGGAGTAAAGTCTGGGAATAGCACAATTACAGTATCTGCTGGTACTGAAAATAAATCTATGTGCAAGAAGCACAAAGAATTGCAGCAGTGGCACATATACAAAGATATTAATTCCAACGCATAATGGAAATATTCAGATGGAGTTACATATTACCCATGAGAAAACTAAATGAGGAGTTCTCTGCAAGCAGTGCAGTGGCAGTGACAACCAAACCATCTTAAACCTTTGGCTGGCAACTCTCAGACAGTAGCAGCACTGAAGACATCAGGGCTCATCACATGGCATCATCCCAACAGGAAGCAGTTTCAAGGGCCAAGGGCCATCTCAGTCCCAATTGTGCTGCCAACTCCTTGGATGACCTTGGGGAGAACTGCCTTTTTGTTCAGCTGTGGTCATGTTGTATCACCTATTTCAAAGCCAGACCTCCCCCTCCTCCTTTTATTGTTTTAATTCAGCCCAGAGTCAGAAATTTTCTACCTTTAAATCCTTAGCTTGAAAACCATTCAACAGGATATTGCCATTAATTTGGAACTGAATTTCCTCAGAAAACCATACAAGAGAAATGTTATACCAAACAGCAGTAGCTGGACGAGTACCAACAGATTCTGGTGCACAGTTTAATAGATGCTTGAGGCAGCATCCCTGCAGACAATGTGGATTACTGATAGCTGGTAAATCCTTATCACACATCTCTCCCAAAAAGGAGAAACAAAGGAACGGGTCAAACAAAAAGTATGTGTAATGAATGAATGGTGGGGAATAAGAAGACTAAAGATAAGTCATAAAATGGAAAAAGTCTTTATAAAGGAGATTTTTTCACCTATCAGTTTCCCATACTGCATCAAAACAATCTCATACAGCACAGGAAGAAAGTGTGGGCGCAGGAGTTAAACCATGGATTCGGAGAAATCTTCAGGAACTCGCCAACAAAGTTGAAGTTGACAAGCAAGAATTCTTTATTGCCCTGCCAGGAGACACAGGAGATAGCTCCTTCTAGCTTGTCTCTCCCGAGCATCAACCAGGCTGTGATTATATTGTCCTTACACGTACATATTCATTAGATTACATACATATTCATTGAGTTACTTATATATTACATCATAAAACACTGTACCACGCCTTCATCACGTCATTTTAGGATCGTTGTCATGTCAGTAACCACCAGGCAGGTTCTGGCCAATTCTTGCACAATGCTTATCTTAGCCATTTCCTTACCTCTACAGTTGCTAACAAAGCCTAATGTCCTTGAAGTTACTCATTTACAACCCTATTCTTCAGTCAACCCCATTCTTCAATCCCCCCTTTTCTTGTCCTATTCAAATTCTTTTGCAACTGAGTTATTTCATTCTTATTTAAGTTTCCTGAAGTATTTCCCTGTTTCTGCTTGATGGTTACTTTTGTTTCTCTTCCAATCTTCATAGTTCATCATGGATTGTTTGCAACACCAAAAGGAGTATCGGACCATTATACATGTACTCAAAGCCACTCCTATTATTACCAATACAGTTAAAAACAGCTGTCTCAACCAGGAGATTGGGTACCCACGATATTAATTCTTCCCAAATTTCCTCAAATCCCCACGAGGTGTCGTCCTGTGACACCTCATGAAGTGTTTTAACTTGTTTCCACATCTCCTTTAGATCAGTAGTAATCCTTCCACTTTGATCTACTCGGGAACAACAGGTATCATTGATTACAGAACAAACTCCTCCTTGGGATGCTAACAGTGTACCTAATGCCACTCGATTTTGGAGCACTACTTTGGACAGGCTGGTTATTTCTTCTTGTAATGCCAGAACAGCATCAGCAGTTCGATTTTCCATTTCCTCAAATGCAGCTGAAATACTTACAATCACTTTTTTTAATTCAGTAGCACCTAGAGACAGAATAAACCATCCAACGAAGCTATGGAAAGCAGTGTTTCATTCTGCTACGGGATTATATCCTCATTTGATTCTTTTACTAAAACTCCAAACCCAGGTTGTTCCAGAGGGATGAATGTCAATTACCGTAAAGTTGGGAACCACTACTCCCAGTGTGCACGTCCCTTTCCAGTTAGGACGCAAAGCCTTATAGGCATGTTCTCCACATAACACCACCCTTTCCCTTCAGCAAGATTCCAATAACCAGTTAAAGGTTTTTGAAGGTGAAGTTGCATTGCCCAGCTGCAATATGGGTAATTTCCTATTGATGTGTTGCCTTGATGAAGAGTTTTGTTAGTAGTTATACATTTAACTTCTGACATATTTGAGGCTTGTATCCTTAAAACATGTAAATTTGTATGGCTTTTGTCGGTATAAATGGGATCTCTCCAAAATCTATTCCTATTTGTCTTAAAGGGGATAGGGGGGCCAATTAAAGGAATACCCGGTCTCTCTCCTGATTTAGGTAGCTGAGTACAGATCCAACAATCACTCTTATTTAAGACACTAGCAACATCTTGTATCAATCTCAGATACAGATTTTGATTCCATGCTTCTACACCTATTACTGTACAAGTCCAAATTATGATCGATGCAGTCTCACATATGTGGGTCCTGAAGCCTGGATGTGCCATACTTTTTCTCGGGTCTGGTACCTTCTTGATTCTTGAGTAATGTATCCAAGCAGCTTGCTCTTTTATCCTGATTGCAGTGAAGGTGATCAGCAGCATCTGATATGGCCCATTCCATTTTTCCTCAAGAGGATCACCTGTAAAGTTCCTAATATAAACCCAGTCTCCTGGTTTAAAAGGATGAATAGGATAATCTAAACCTCTGGCCCTGGTCTCTAACACTCTGCCGTTTATTTCTTCTAACTGTTTTCCTAAGTTTACTAAGAACTGTTGAAGGTATCCTTCTACTTCTTGAAGGCTCTCTCCTTTAAATTGAGACTGATATGGCCTTCCATATAGAACCTCAAATGGGCTAATTCTTTCCTTTGACCAAGGTTTTGTACTGATTCTCAATAAGGCTAATGGTAATGCTTGGTACCAACATAACTTAGTCTTTTGACAAATCTTCCCAAGCTGTTGTTTAATTAAATGACTCATTTTTTCCCCTTGCCCACTGGCCTGACGCCTATATGGAACATGTAATTGCCAATCTATTTCCAATTTCTTGCTGATTTCCTGTAATGGTTTTGCACTGAAATGCGTACCATGGTCAGAGGAGATAGTTGCTGGTACCCCAGAAGAAGGTATTACTTCATTTAATAGCACCTTAATCACCTGTTTTGCATTATTTGCCCTGCAAGGGAATGCTTCTGGCCACCCTGTCAATACTAACAAATATCAATAACCTTCTTTTTTAAGTAATTCAGAAAAATCTACTGTCACTGTTGCCCTGAAGAATTCTCTTTTCCAATTGTCCCAACCCAATTCCTGTTTTCAGTCTTAGGGTTATTTTTCAGACATAGTTGATGCTGTTTTGCCACTAATTGCACTACGGTGTATAAATTTCTTCCTGTGATCTGTTTGTTTAAATGTTTATACAAGGCATTACTTCCCCAATGCGTTTTGTTATTTTCTTGTATCAACTTCCATAATTGATTACAGGGGATCACTACTTGCCCATCACGTATTTTTATCCAACCCTTTTCATCCTCCTGTCCTTCCAGGTCTTTGATTAGTTTTATATCTTCTTTAGAGTACCTAGGTTTCTTTTGCTCAATTACCAGTTTACCATCAGGAATTAAGGACACAACCTCAACTCTTTCTGTTGGATTAAAGATAAGCTCAGAATTTAAATCAACTGATCATCTTTTACCTTCAATTCCATTTCTCCTTCTTTAAATGTTATTATTGCCTCCAAATGCTCCAATAAATCCCTTCCCAATGAGGATTCTGGTGAATTTGGCATATATAAGAATTTATGCACACCGATCTGTTTTCCCAATTTATACTTTAATGGTCTCAAAAAGAAAGCTTTTTCCCAGCAGCCAGTAGCTCCCACAGCTGTAACTAATTCTTTTCCAACTGGAGTTTAATTTTGATTTAGTACCGAACAAGTCACCCCTGTATCTACCAGGAATTCTATCTCCTGTTTTCCTTCCCCTAGCCTTAATTTAACCAGTGGATCTGCTAGGGTAGATTTCTCAGGTCCCCATCAATCTAACTCAAGTTCAGTCACTGGTGTTTCCTGTTGTTTCTGCTGAGGACAGTCTCACTTCCAGTGTCTGAATTCCTTCCATTTCAGACACTGATTAGGTTTTGCACTGGGAGAAAAATTTGCTCTCTCTCCTTTATTGAACATTCCTCCTCTGCCTCCAACTGCTATTCCTCTTCCTCTGCTTCCCCTGCCCTGCATGCCCTATAGCAGCTGCTGTAGCAGCTGCTGTCGTTCTTCCTAGCTTTTTCTCTTTTACCTGTTTCTGATTTCTATAAACTTTCCATGCCTCATTTACTAATTTTTCTATATTTCGACGGTCAGGTCCTGATAATTTCTGAAGCTTTCTTCTAATGTCTTCTGCTGTCTGTCCAAGAAATAAATTAGCGATTTGTAATTTCCCTGCAGTAGAAGAAAGGTCTAAAGCAGTGTATTTTCACATTGCTTCTCTTCATTGGCTTAGGAATTCAGTCGGTGTTTCTTTTGGTCCTTGTTTTATTTCAAATAGAACCAACCAATTAACAGTGTTTGGTATTGCGTTTTCTAACCCAAATTTAATCAGATTCTGATATCTCTTTAAAGCAGCATAATCTGCCAGATCATCATAGTCTCAGTCTGGTATAGTTAAAGGAACATGCTCTTCCGTTCTTTCTGCTAATGCGCCAGTGATTATTTGGGCACTAATCTGAGCATAAACTGGTTTTACCACGAGTTGCTTTTCGGTTTCGGTTAACGCATCTAATATTAAGTCTGTATCTCTCCAATCAGGATCCTGACTTTTGACAATCAACTCAAATTGTTTTGCTACTCCTTTCAGATTGTTTTGGTAATTTTTTGCAATCTGTTTCCAAGTATCTAAGTCTCCCATTGAAAAATCTACTCATATTCTGGTTGGTCCCTCCGGTCCCATTGCTTCCCTTAAAGGTGCCTTTGTTACAGGTCCTGTTTTACTATGGACACCAGCAGCAATCGGGGTACCTTTAAATTCTTTTCTGCTATTATCATCACTATAGCATCACTAGTGATGCTATCACATCACTATTCCTTCCTCCTCATCGGAATCAGGAGGACTTGAAGCAGGGGTTACCGGATTTATTGGACCTTGCAGGTTTTGTGTCACGAATCTCAGGGAGACATAACCTTCTATCCTATCTTCCTCTCTTTTTCTCAATGTCAGACACATTTCACCTATGTCACATCCCGAACAACATCTTTCTAATTTGGGTTTCAGTCTTTTTCTACCCTTTTCTAAGGCTAGAATCAGAGGATCAGGTGGTGCTCTATTTAGTTCACATTCTTTCTGCCACTCTGGATGACTTTTCAATGTGAAACACATACCTGCATGCATTACTTCATCCCATTTTCCTTGCTGCCTTAAAAATAACATTAATTGCAGCAAAGTTTTATAATTCAAAGTCTCATTTTTGGGCCATTTTTCCTGATCCTCTAAGGTATGTAATGGCCACCATTCTTTACAATATTTAACTAAAGTCTTTTTATTTACCGAGCCCCTGGGGGATCCTCCTAATTCTTTCCAATGAGCCAGAATACACCAAAGGGCTCTTTTCTCTTATTTCTCCACTCTGTTGATTTCCCATTATTTTCTTATATATGCTATATACACACACTCACACCGGATCCCAAAAATTCCACTCACTTGTTCATCATTTATAAAACAAAGACAAAACCATACACCAAGTATGTAAATACTAATTAGCAGCACGATAAAACCAAACCAAAAACATACGTCATGTACACAAATATTAATTAGCAACACCATATAAATATATACAGTTTGCTATTCATTAATTACTCAAGCACAGCATCAAATACGGGGTTTTGGAAAGTGGGTCAGATACCAGGAAAATACAAACACGTCCCTGGCATATGATGTCTTCTGTGCCTTATGGAACACTTCAGAATGTGTACCTGTATACCAAATGGATGCTAGCAGCCAGGTATACGCCCTTACCCATGAGATTTTTCTATCCCAATTTACGGAAGGCTTTCTTATTCCTGCACACACCTTATGAAACATTAACCACCTTCCCACATCATAGGACATCTCCTACGCCTTCCGGAACACTAATCGGCATTCCTGCAAAGGACATCTCCTGTGCCTTATGGAATGCCATAAAATAAGAGAATCAGAAGAATTCCTTTACAATGACGGTGATGGTCCTTGTCTGCTCCCGCACTGATCCGCTTGAGTTGAGGGGTCCCTCCAGGGAAATTTGTCCTGGGGCCCTAGGGAGCCCTGTCCCCTGCGGGTCCTGCAGCCGAGCAGAGCGTCCCAGCTGAGGTGCCAGACTGATCTGGAGAAATCTCCAGGAACTCACCAACAAAGCTGACAAGCAGGAGTTCTTTACTGCAGCACCGGGAGCCATGGGGGATAGCTCCTCCTAGCTTGTCTCTCCCGAGCATCAACCAGGCTGTGATTATATTGTCCTTAAACATATTCATTAGATTACATACATATTCATTGAGTTACTTATACATTACATCATAAAACATTGTACCAAGCCTTCATCACTTCATTTTAGGATTGTTGTCATGTCAGTAACCACCAGGCCAGTTCTGGCCAATTCTTGGGCAATGCTTATCTCAGCCATTTTCTTATCTTTATAGTCACTAAGAAAGCCTAATGTCATAGAATCATAGAATAGTTAGGGCTGGAAAGGCTCAAGTTACAACCCCTTTGCCATGGGCAGGGACACCTCACACTAAACCATGGCACCCAAGGCTCTGTCCAGCCTGGCCTTGAACACTGCCAGGGACGGCATTCGCAGCTTCCATGGGCAACCCATTCCAGTGCCTCACCTCCCTTACAGTAAAGAACTTCTTCCTTATATCTAACCTGAACTTTCCCTATTTAAGTTTCAACCTGTTACCCCTTGTTGTATCACTACAGTCCCTGATGAAGAGTCCATCCTCAGCATCCTTGCAGCCCCCTTCAGACACTGGAAGCTGCTCTGAGGTCTCCACGCAGCTTCTCTGCTCCAGGCTGAACAGCCCCAATGTTCTCAGCCTGGCTCCATACGGGAGCTGCTCCAGCCCCTGAGCATCCTCGTGGCCTCCTCTGGTCTTGTTCCAACAGTCCCATGAACATGTCCTTGAAGATACTCATTTACAACCCTATTCTTCAATCAACCCCATTCTTCACCATACTAGAAATTTGGCCTGGGGCCTGGCTGCCTAAATCAGATTTAAGGAGGAAGTTATCTGATCTGACATGTTCTCAGATAAATAACCCCTAAAGAGATTTGTCAAGATCCACCCTCAGTGGACCTTCCAAGTCCTTCAGGCTGGTTTTGAGGTCTGAGTGAACCTGCACCCACCTTGGCTGAAAACAGAAAGGGCTTTGAAGCTTAGACAGCTTTATGCCCCAATTGTTACTTATTCCATAGAAGCACTAAAGAGCCTCACAAGCCAACCATATGTAGCTTGCACCTTGTGTAATCTCTATTCAGAAGAACACACAAAAGGCAGCTGCTTCACCCAGGAGCTGTGAGGGCAATTTGCAGGGCTGCCAGTTAATGGGCAAAATAATCCTTCTATCTGTAACCGTGTCTGACTTCCACATCAACTGTGCGATAGCGGGTAACAGAATCCCATTGCATCATTTCATTTCAGTTTTGAAGAGAGATGACAAGCAAAATCTGATTTTTAAATCACACATTTTGAGGCAAGACTGTGAAAAAACAGCTCCTCTCTAACTGTCCTCTGTATTTTCCATCGAGTGCACTACTCCTGCCCAAGCTCACTGCCCATTACAGGAAAGGTTTGATGGCTGCATAAGGAAAACAGCCCTAGGTGTGGTTTTCCAGAGAGATTCCCAACAGACCCAAGTGCCCAAAGTTTACAGTCTCTTCAGCCAAAGCGGAGAGCTCACACACAAAAAACCCCTTTGAAACAAGTTCAACAAATGCTTCATCCTGTGTCTCATTATAGCCATTTGCAGGCACTCCGGAGTGACTGGACATGGATTTTAAGGGCTGCAGCGACAAAGACATGGAGATGGGTCCGATTCTTAGCGAGGATTGCAGTCTTGTGCCTGTTAGATTAGATTTGTGCCTGAGATGCATTATCTTTGTGACTGTGATAAAGGAGCCAGGTTCTCAAAGAGCACCATGCCAAAATGCTGCCTCATTATTCTACTGTAGTTGAGCTCAGAACAGGAATAAAATGAGACACCCTGTTTTCCCCTGAATGGCAGGCACTGTCAATTCACAGAGGGAGAAATAAGAAGCGGCCTGAAAACGATTATGCAGATTTCCTTGGGGGCTTTGAGGGAGGGAGGGAGATGCCATTAAGGTCATTTGGTGAGACCTTGAATATTTTTAATTCACGATATGTATCACATTTTAATCAAACCAGTTCTGCGCTATTTCGAGTCGAGCAATTTGCATTCTGGCTACGTCATGGGGGCAGTTATGAGTCAGCTAAGCGCTCTAATATAATAACTATCAGAAAATTGTCTTGCATTATTCATGTTAATTATGCTGAACCAAACGCTGCGGACAGGAAAATGTATTTCCCATCGCAATATTTTTCGACTCGTAGAGATTTTAGGCATTGATTGGACCAAGTTTCTTTCTCAAGATTAAACCTGCAGACAAAAAGGATGTCAGATATGCCAGTGCCTTGGCAAACAACAGTTCTGCCTCTGGATTTTTGCTCCCTTCAGCTGGTAGATCTACAGTGTAGAGATTTTGTTTCTCCATAAGCAGCACCCTCAACGCTTACGGGTGTCTGGATCAGCCCAAGAAAGCATGTGGTAACAGGAATGGTGATTTTCCTGAGTTGCCTCCACTGCACTCAGCCTCACATTTTGACTTTCAACTTCAACTTGTAACACGCAACTTGCTTTCTCCTGAGTAGCCTTGTTAAACATCCCAGCCCACCCTGTAACGCAAACTGAACATCTACAGCTTTTCTGCTGCTGCAATCCCAACAGAGAATTTGGCATCCTCTGCACCTGTACCACAATTTTACTGGGAAGCTCTATCTGGAAAAATATCCTACACAAAACAATCTGTCCATCTACCCACCCCTTCTGCATTGAGACCATGCTCTGCCAGCAGCCTACCAAACCCAATACTTCAGAAGATGTTGGAAACCACCCCACTGTACACCAGTGCGTTGCTAATAAGCGTTAGGAACACTGACAGTAGATGGTGGACAATGACCTGGGAACCATCAGCCAAAGCCATTAATTCTTCTGTTTGGTTTAGTATTTATATAAGCTTTTAGTAGGTTTTGGTTCATTTTTGTAACATTTAAGAGATAAATTAATTGAGTGCTTTGGTTGCTTGTACTTCCAGAAATTCTCCTTCAAATTGCTAAAGAAAGCATTGATAAAGTAACCTGGCCTCAGGAGCAGAACTGTGACCAGCTCATGTAAGGTGACATTTGTATTCTTGTTGTCAAGGAACTTTCTGGAATGGCATGGGAATTAATGGGCAAGCGAAGATGTGAGAAGGAAAAGGAAAAAAGAAAATGAGGGATTTAAACCCCCACCTTGTTTTTCACAACTGTGACAAACCTCAGTGCAGGAGTTCACTCACTAAGGCCCCGGGGTCTGGGCTGGGGGAGCTGCTGTTGCTTCCAGAAGGTTGAGGCAGTTTTATGTACCTTTTCCACATCAATCTATCGACACTGTGTAAAACAATGAAAAGAAATTTATCAACATAAGGCCAGCCAGTTCACATCCATTTTGCTCCACAGATTCTCAATGGCTCTCTCGAACCCCATTATCACTGTATCCTCGAGGATGTCTAACATAAAAGGCTATTAACTCCCCTTGTAGGTGGAGACCTGAACATAACCACTGGCAGATTTATGCTACCGCAAATACAGATGCTTAATGGAGTTAGAGTCTGTGATCAGTAAAAGAGATTGATAGCCTGAGCACACTTAACCCTAAAGGGCAGAGTGATAATAGTAACTCTTCATTACAGCAATTCAAAAGGTATGTTTCACATCATTATAATTGGAGGTTTTACATAATTATAATTTAAGTTTCTGGTAAGCTTATCAGATCTGTGTGGATCCAGCAAGATAACATACAGGCAACCTACAGAATATGTGCTAATGGACCATGCCTGTTAGTACCTTCAAAGAAGTCAGGAAGTCTTTTTGAACAGGACAAAGCAGTAAGATACCTCCACCCTTTCTAGCTGATGCAGAAGAGAGCACATAAGAAACTGAAGATATCTGTGGTCTAAACCTGGATCGAAGAAGCCTTTTAATCCCGTGTTTTTCCCATGGCTTTCACCAAGGAAACTTGCAAAAAAGCCCAAGCTCAGCATATGAGCTTGTCTCTGAATCAAGTTTTAATGAAGGTCTCTTACTGTCGGTTTTCAGAGCAGGCTTTGGAAGCAGCAGGCAATTCCGAGAGCAGCAAACTGAAGATAATAAAAGAGCAAACTTGACATATAAGAATGAATATACATGATTAAACTGACACATACAGAAACACAGTTGCCTGCTACTATCTCTGTCAGCTTCTGCAGAGACTGTTGGTTTTACATTCATGGGAAATAATAGTACCCAAAGTGACATTAATTTTTTACCAGTCAGGCTAACTGGGATTTTCCCCATTAATCACTGCAATTACCTAGCCAGGCATCATCAGGAGGAACCCCCAGTACTCACTACACTACATCCTTAATTGTGTTTAGAAGGAAAGCTTGACTGCTTGCTAGGAAAGTTGCTTAAAGACATGCCTTTGACAGAGCCCATCTCTCTCATAAGCACCTACCAGCCATTAAATGGTTTGTTACTCCTTTTATTATTGCCTTACTTAACCTTTACTAGAGAATGATACTAGTTCTTACCATACAAACCTGTATGCCACATAACTGCACACACGCACAGACTCCATGAGCCTGAATAGCAGCCAGCACAATTACCCCCAGCAACAATATACCGATTATCGGGTTAACTATAGATGTCATAATTCTTCTTAAGGACTTAAATAACCTTTAAACCAGCTAAATAAAAGAAGAAGGTCAGCCAATGCTAATTAAATATAATGCTGCTTTGTACAGCAAAGGCAAAAGATGAAGCAAGCCCATTAGTGAGCTAACAAAATCAAAATTAATGGTTTCTATGTAACAGACCCTATCAATTATTCATAGTCAGCATGTCAGGCAGCAAACAGCAAGTTACAGAGGCTGAAGTTTACTGTGCTGTTGTCAGTTTGACCTAAGAAACACCCAGGCATTAATCAAGGAATAAGGTCCCATATGTGGCAAATTGGGCGATTCAGAGTAACTTCAGCCTTGTGCTGCTGGTCCACACTCCACTTCCAGTTCACCCAGCAAGAGCTGTTTCTTACTACACAGCACCATCCTGCTCAATAACTTCTGCTGGGGCTTTGAGCCGTAGTGATAAACACCAAGAGATGACTATGAGAAACAGCTTCCACAAGTCCCTTTATATGAATGTCATCTGGAATTGCTGAGACATAGAAAAAATGGAGAAGGATGATGATTGTGCCAACTGGATACTGCCTTACAGCAGGAATTCACAGTGCTCAAAGCCTTCATTAAGGCTCCTAATGGTCCTTCAGGAACGTATTTGGCTTTGTATGTTGGAACCAACTCAGAGAGGGCTATGTGGAAGATCCATCTATATTCTCTGTGACAAAGGGAACAAAAACTTGAGAGTTCTATTTGCCTATCTTGGGATAACATCGTGCCACTGAGAAATTCCAGTGACAAAAAACAGCTTTCCCTGGCACTGCCTGGAGAGCAAAACAAGGCTTTTAATCCTCAGCCCACGTTGCCTACAGTGCAATATTGTATTAGCAGTAATTCCCCTCGATAGTTCTCATTATATTAAGCCAACAAGAGTCAAAATTCATGCTGGTTTTTATGCCACTTTCCTCACAAGACAAAACAACTTCCTCTGTGATTTTCAAACACTTGTCTGTAGTGCTACATCCCTGCGCATCTGCCACAGCTTCCCAAGTCCCTAAGCTAGAATTTAGCTCCAAAAACCAAACACGTAAACCCTGACTGCACCATGTCCCACTTGGACTTAGATTTCCAAAGCTTCATCTGAAGGAAATTCTTTCCTAGGCCTTTACCTTCCTATTCTTCAGATCAAAACTTGGAGAGCTCTTACACATGTCAAGGTATGTCACAGGGATGCATACAGAAAAGCTCTTACAACTCTTCTTAGCATCCAAGTCAGTCATTCAGCACCTCCTTGTCTAAACCCTAAACTGCTTTGCAATATTCAGTATCAGAAGAAACTGGCTTTTTCCTTCTATCACACAGGCTGAATTTCCATCTTCAGGGATAACCGCAGGTAAGTGGGACAGTATTGAGGGTGTCAGGCTGGGACCTGGACACTCACATGCAGCGAAGAGGACCACTGCTGGGACTGTTGCCACAGCAGAAACACTCCTTTACAAGGGGATGTAATTTGCTACACGTCAACCTGCTGGCCTGCAAGCACATGTTAAGTGGGGTTTCCTTCTCTGTTTTGATTATTTAAGGGGAAAAAATGAGTCATAACAGTGGCTTATTCTTTCAGTGAGATCTCACCCTCTTCAAAAAAGAAACAAAAGTCTTGTCTAAATGATGATGTATTTACTATGGTAAACTATAAATCAATCTTTGGGTACTGATGGTAACACAAGCTGCAAAACCAAAACTTATAAATCAGTCTTAGTTCCCAAAGATGAAATTCACTGCATCTATCTCCGCTCATTGTTCTCTCTATAAATCTCTTTTGCTAAGAGCAATACCAGCTTTCCCAGAGGCATCATTTACTGTTACAAGTTCCATTCTTCAGCTGAATTTGAGCACAAAATTATTCCAATTTAGGAAGGCATTTTTTAAAAGTTTGTAGCTCACTTTTTCAAATAAATAAACCAAAGCTTTAAACAAATTGGACTCAGACACCAGCCCCAACACCCCATTTGTGTTGCTGAGAAATCTCAGACTTCCTTTCCCTCCTCCGCATTTCCTTCTGTTATTTACCAATTGGAAAGTCACACTTCACCTACATGATATTTTAAACGTATCCCTTCCAGATCTTAAGCACAGTTATATATGCACCAACGAGAGATGACAGGGAAGCAACGCGGAGCTTAGAGCCAAATCCAAACCCAGTGTTTAGTTCTCCTTTTTAGAGCTGACACAGCCGCAAACTCTCCTTCAAGGCCTCACTAAAGTTCTACAAAATAAGGGTTAAGGTTGTAGGCCAGAATGGCCATGAGACGGAAAAAAGCCGAAGGGATTTCATTCAAATCCCACTTATTATTTACCCCATGCCATGAACTCACATCTACAAATGATTTTGGTATCCAACTTGCCCAGATATCTTTATATCACTGTTCCCTGGGCAGTTTTAAGATGTACACCTCAACCCAAAGTTCCCTGTGGTGTGGTCACCTATTTATTTAGGTCATAAACTCTGAGGCAAAAGCCAGCCACATTTTATAATCACTTATCCAGCTGTGCCCAGATGTGACAAACATGGATTCTACCCTGTGTGCCTCATTTCAGCCGACGTCTCAACACAGTGGTGGCTGCCTTGAACGAACTGCAATGCAGTTTGCTTTCCAGTCACAGCAACCTGAAAACGTGATTTTCCTTTTGGGCTATGTGAGTACCCCATCACTGCTGACAGCAACTCTGCGCTGAAACACCCTCCTTCACCTTTCTGCACTGCACTGGTGGCTATTTCCATGCCGCTGCAGTGGACCTCCCTCCAGATGAAAATGAAAACAAAACGGTGGCTGCTTCTAAAGTGCTGCACTTTGAAAAGCCCAACAGCATTTTCCAAAAGCAAGCTTCACTGCAGGAGACAAAGATGAGATGTGACAATTACTGCAGACCCATCCATCGCAAGGAAAGCTCAACAGCCTGAAAACATCGGCTCTTGTCATGCTCCTGACACCACGAGTGATTTTAATTGCCTCCCGTCCTTCTCATGTGAATGATAGAAAGGACAGGTGGAATATCAGATTTGAAAGCTCGGGAAGTTTAATCCAAGAAACATAACACAAATGTAAAACCCTTGTCATGCCGTTTGCAGTCAGGGTGTTCAAGAGCAACTTCACAAGCGCATGGCCAAAAGGAGAACCTTTAACGGAACAGTTTTGGCCAGACCTCATTGAAATTGTAACACAGCAGGTCTGTTCTGCTTCCCAAACATTCACCACTTCCATGTTGTTTAACATAATCCAAAGAAACTGCTCCAAAAACCGTATTTGTGTAGCTTAACACATCCATCCCAACAAGGCACAGCGTTAAGACAGGGAACAGGAAAGGACAGACAACACAGTAGACCCAAACGGAAGCAGAGACCTGGAGCAGGAACGAAGGCACAAACTGCATGAGACATCTTATGAGGACAACACAAATCAGCATTGAATTGTACACCACAATACAGCAATGAGAAGTCAACAGGTTCCTTACCTTAAAACTCTGGAAAATCCCTTCTGGTGAAGGAGAAAAGTGATGAGTCCCTTATCCCACATCCTTTTCCCTAGAGCCTCTTTTCACATCGCCTTTAGTTTACTCCCTTCCTCACAGTCACAGGCGTTTTGAATAACAACCAAATGGGGCGGGGGGTTGTGAGGCCCCACAAGGCTCCTCCTCAAAAGCTTTGGGTCATGTCCCTGTGATTTTGATTGAATCATTTTCTTTAGAGCCGAGGCAAATGTTGTAACTTTGATTTCTCTATTAAACAAAAGGCAGGAGGGAAGGCAGAGTTCTTTCACATCCCTCAGGAACTCATTCTGCCAGTTTGCAGCCCTGTTTACTCCGAATTTAACTCAGGGAACAGAGGAACAACTTCAGGGAATAGCGAGACTTCAGTCTGAAAAGAAAGGTGGGTTTGGTGTTGCTTTCCCCTCAGCTGCACACCTGGAGAACTCTTCAGCCATTGGCTTCCTTTGTGAAGGAAGCTTCTACCCCAAGGGATGTTTTGTAGTATCAATAAATCGAGAGGTAACTCATTGGAATTCCTTTCAAACAGAGCAGAAAAAGCTCTGAATCTACAGCATCAAGAGAATCTTTGCAACACAAAAGTGAACTAAACCTGAAAACACTGTTTGGAGACAGCAATATCCTGACTTTCAGGTGGGACAGTCAAATATCAAACTGGGGTTTCTTTCAGTTTGAAATGCAAACATTACCTTTGCTTTTATAACTTTAACTTCTTACTGAAAAAGCTATAGAGTACGCTCAGCACTGAGGATTTCTCTGTCCACTCAATCAAACCTTGGATGGTTAACAATTTTGCTTTCATAGTATTTGTATCTATAAAGTAAGGACATGCTCATCTATTTTCTAACTAGAGCAGAAAGTACCAGCAAAACTAATAAAACAAATCCTGCTTCTGATGGGTGCTGATGCAGAATCAAGTGATGAACCATTGCTTTAAAAGAACACCTTTATCCCTGCGACCTTGGACTTTGCTATGACCTAAAATAAGACAAATCTCAGCTTTTTAAAGAGAACTTCAAGGAGTTTTGAATTGAGTCTTACCTGCAGCACACCCAGATTGTGTCAGATTAAAGGCACTTTTAATACAATTTATTACAATTTAATACAATTTATTACAATTATTAGCTATGCATATGCAATATACGTACTAGCAGTGACTGACTTCTATCCTGTGAAGAATACAGTGGGATGCCTGTCATTTGCTGTGCAACAAGTCACATACAGTCTTGGGATGAAGGTCTTGCTTCCTTGATGCTTGTTACTAAAAACTGCAGCAACAACTTGATTTCTTTTCCCTGTTTCTCTGCTACACACATGCCAAGAAGTTCTCCAGAGTTACTCATGCAATATATTTGTGGAGGTTAATTCGGGACAAAAATCCCAGGAAGCAAATAGCACAGAAACTACCAACATATTCTCTTTTTTATTGTTTCTGACAATCAGTAGTAAAATGTGCTGCTGCTACCAAGGGAGCCAGTTCTAGCATTACTCATTTTACATTAGGGTCCAGAAGAATAAATCCTTCCAGAGCTCTTGCTGGCATTAACCTAAAACATAAGTCTAGATTTGTATAGGAAATGTATTAACCAGATGAGACAGCAGTGGAATAGAGATTTAAAGGACAAGACAGACATTGTATCTTCCTTCCCTGTATACTATTAAAGAACAAACGGAAAGCAATCACATGGAAACAGCTGAGCTGCAAATAACTTCATCAACTAATATATAGATATATAATACAAGAAATAAATCACTGTATTCCACTGTGTGCTAGTTAGATTCTGGAGGCTTCTACAGTAGCAAATAAAGTGACCTCTAAGACATAAACTGCACTGTTTGGATGGAAACTGCCCAGTGCCCAAAACTAGTTTCTTACAGAAAATAGAGCACAAACAGAATATGAGAGAATTTTTCCCTATCGAGCATGAAAACGATGCAAAATTAGGACTTTTCCTTCTGGACAAGGTAGAGGCACTTGCAGTGAAGAATCAGAGAGCAGATAAAAAGCAAATACTTTGCTAATTATGTGAACAGGTTTAACTACACTTTCTGAGCCTGGAATAAAGATAACTGATGGGAGGATGGACCACAAATGCCTTTTCATCCCGAGGTGCACTCCACAAATCAACTCAGCTGTTTTGCCACAGTGCTTTAGCCAAAAGAGAGTATTAGAGAGAACACAAAAGATGATCCAGTTGTACAAGCAAGGAAGGGAAGTTAGGAGACATGGCAGCTTTCGTGGTCAGCTCTACCCTCTGTCAGTCCTCCCTCTGTGCTCCACAAAGTACTGTTCCAGCAGTAAAACAAGCAAACATTTCCCCTTTGAACATCTAGTTTAGCTTGAAAGCCTGTAGGCCTACTGCACAGAATGGCCACACCGGGGTTTGACCCCTGTTTCTTGTACTATAAAACCATAAACTTGACCATTAAGCTTGCAACAATATTTGCTCAAGGAGAACTGGCACGGCTTAGGCAATATACAACACAACAGAGAGCCAGGATGCCCCAGGAATGGTATGAAACCACACTGGGGGGTTTATTTTTGTTATCCTGAACCATCTGAAGAACAGCAGCAAAGATCAGACCAAAGGTTTCATGGCAATATCACAGCAGAAGAGTTGTTTGGGGTTTTTTTGTTGTCACTACTCAAAGCTTGAAAGTCTTCCATTAGTACAGGCTCCAGGTCCAGCAGAGCCTATTTAGAATGCTCAATCAGGACCATTACATGCTGTAAGCAATGTAATTGGGACTGAAAGACTTCAGTAGACCTAAGGGCAGTTATTTAGCAGCACAAAGTAACTTCTAAGCACAGCCTGCAGTGTTCATGAGCTTGGTTGGCTGTTAACAGCTACCGTTGAAGTCCTCATGACAGCTATTACCAGTATTCATAGGCAAATCAGTTTGATGTTTCTGAAGGTAAAAGTAACAGAAAGACAAGACTACAGCATTTGAAGTGTCATAGACTACTAAATAATAAAAATGAAATTAAAAAATTAGATTTCCCAAAAGGTTTTCATTTTATTCTTCAGCACTTGGTTCCTAAAAGGTATTTGCTACTTTCCAGTGGAGGTTTTATTACTGGCAGTTTCTTGTATTCTATACAATGCATCTTGTGGCTTATCTTGTTATGATAAAATGAGAGCTAGGAGAGGGAAGATGCACTCATTTAACACTGGGTACCACCAGACATGTTCCGGCCACCTCTGGTAAGGGACTTGCAGCAGCTCTTGGAGCGAGTAGACAAGCACCAGCACAGCCACAGCATTTCTGAACCCAAGACTTCAGTTAAAAGATTAAAGGAACAGGCTTTACTGGTCTCTTAGACAAGACCCACTTGCATTCATTCAGATATCAACCCGCAGCAGATCAGGACAGACACTTCTTCCATGAAGACAAAGCTTGAGTGTCTGCTACACTATGCTTGCATTCAAATAGGCACAGAGTATGACAACCAAGAGAGTATTTAAAGTCAGCACTCATACCCTATCCACAACCACAAGAGCCCTGCAAAGCAGAAGGTAACCCAGACAGGGATGAAGAAAGGTCCTACTTGTGATGCTCTAATAACACATCACATCTTTTGGGCCTGATTAAAACTCAGCTCAGATGGTGTATCATTGCCTCGCCTGTCACACAGGGCTGCTCAACCCAGCTGTTTGAGCAGCAGAACAAAATCAAATTGTCTGTGCTTACCACACAAAGGGAGTGAAAAACCACACTGGCTGTCAAGGTGGAAGAAAGATACAGGCTGTGTTGTGCCAAAGGCTGGAGCAATGATAAGAAGCATCAAGCATGGAGGAACAATTACAGCATGACAGATAACACGCTGATGCTGCACCCCATGAAGCCGGTGAAGAGGTGGGGAGTGAATGCTTGGGGGAAAGATGTCAGCTTAGTTTAAATCAGTGTGCTTCAAGAGATCACCTGGATATACAGGGATAGAGAAGTTTCCCATAAGCGCACATATAGCAAGCAAGGAACGATCAGAAGTATTTGCAAGTCACACAGACATCCTAAGTCCAGGCCTTTTGGTGACAATACCATCAAGGCTTGTCAAGTAAGGCTGCCCAAGGCTGAAAATTGATCTGCAAACCTTCAGTGCATCAAATTAATTGTTCCTTGTAAGACCTTTATCCAACCCTCCTTAAACACTCAATTATTTTCTGCCATTAACAGAGGCAACATTATCTCCAAAGAAATATATGGCTCCTCTTGGATGTCTGCCCATCAAGCCCTCCCGAAAGCTTTATACAACAGTCACACAAGTCACACAAACAGTGTCTAAAATGCAGTTCTAGGGAGCTCAGGCCCAACAAGCAAACAACTGGATGTATGCGGACCAAGAATGTCTAATTTTAAGAGGTATTTCCTCACCAGTGTAAGAAAGGGCATCTCTTTTCGGGCTACAGTAGCAGAAAGGCTGCTCTAGTAAGTTGACATGAATCATCAGCCGCTGATCCATCCTTCCCCATCCATCCCCTCCCCCAGGCAGCACGATCCCATCCACCACACTGAGAAGTGGCAGAGCAACCCATCCAGCCCACAGCATTCACAGGCAGTACTTGTCTGCTGAAAACATCCAAGGACAATGCTGTTGCCTGTGACAGCCCAGATATGTCAATAGACGTGACAGCCAGCTCTCCCATGCCTCCAAGGCAGCGCTTGAAGCTTTCAGTGATCCACCACCACCCACCCATGGTTTGTGCATCTGATTTCACTGGCTTCATTCCAGCGTTAACACAAGGGATCCAGAATTCATCCCCAGATCCTGCACAAAAGGTGCTTTTCACATGCTTTTTACTGTGAGGTTCTTATGCCTTCATTCACACTTAGAGAAAAGACAAGGCTTGTTTATAGCACAAGGAGTTGAAGCGGGTGAGAAAACCACAGTCACTACACTACCTCCTCTTGCAGGCCTGATCCAGTGCGGAATCCTGAATACAGCAAGTGCTGCTTAAGGTCTTGGGCAAATCTTACCCTTCTGTCCATCAGCAGTGGAAGGCAGATGTAATAGAGTGTAATACAGAACCTCGCCAACCATTAATTAGTTTTCAAGCCTCATTCAGTGTGAAAGAAATTGCCTGTGCAACAGAATTTAATGCTCCGTACCTGAGCAAGGCAGACCTGAGCAGGGAGGTTATATTCATCCAACAGTTGGTTTCAACAGCTGTATTCTCTTTATGTTCCTCTCTTTCATAAAAGAGCTGAATTTCAAACCATCACAATATTTGGGGCAGTATTGGAAGAACCAATAGAGATCTATTAATACAGAAAGGAGCCATGTTCTATTGAATTTAATCACAATTAGGAGCTGAATAGGAGACACTTAGGAGAATAGAGACAAAACAGGAAAGAGCGATAAAACCTAAACAGCACCATTGAAGTGTTTTAGAAAAAAACAAATACTCTGCTCAAGAGGGGAATTGGAAGCCCAAGCACTGCAGTTACTGTTAGAGGAACACTCATCTTTTAGTCAAAACTCAGTTTATTTCCAGCTACTGAACTGTGTCGTACATAATTATAGGGCAGAGATTCAACTCCAATGTATTTATCAGGAAAAGACAGATTAGGAGTCCCCTGCTACAGTATTATTCCAAATGAGAGTGGTGTTTGACCATGACTCTGCATGAATAGCAGCCATGGGTGAGCATAAAGAAGATCTGCAGATATGAAAGGGTAACCGTTACATCTGCATGCAGCATAACTCCACAACGGCAGGGCTCTGTATTGAAGGTATCACAGCTCTAGATAGAATCATGGAATCAACTAGCTTGGAAAAGACCTTTAAGATAATTGGTTTTATTTTTTCCATTAGGAATAATCGCTTGCAGCTTAATGGAAAATTGTATTCATACAAAAATAGTTTATTTCTGAGTTGGAGAAGGCTGCATTTGTTATTGAAGCAAAGCTTTAAAGATCAGTCATCTTAATTGAAATCCTTCTTACAGAAACTGTTAACCCTGGCAATAACAGAAGCTATTCTCTCCCATGCTGTGTCCTGGCTGGTAGGAACTCACACAAGGCAGTGCAGCCTGGCTACCTGCGCCCTGCTGCTGGGGAACCAAACGATCTGCCACAAGAGCACATGAGAGTAAAGCAGTCCTTGGAACCCCAAAATCTGAGGCTGCTGCTCTCCCCTGCTCTCTTTCAAAGCCTCAGGGCGCTGAACCTACCGTTTGTGTCCAGTGTCTAACACCTAACACACCTAACATCATGAGCCAGGAGACTGCCCTAAAGCAGAGAATTAATCTTGGAAGGAAAAGATAACCTGTCTTCAAGGATGCTGGAGAGGGGCTCTTCATCAGGGACTGGAGCAATAGGAAAAGAAGTGATGGGTTCAAACCGAAACAGGGGAAGTTGAGGTTGGAGATAAGGCAGAAGTTCTTCCCTGTGAGGGTGCTGAGGCGCTGGCACAGGGTGCCCAGAGAAGTGGTAAATGCCCCATCTCTGGCAGCGTTCAAGGCCAGGTTAGACAGAGTCCTGCATGGCGTGGTTCAGTGTGAGGCATCCCTGCCCATGGCAGGGGGCTGGAATTGGCTGATCTTAAGGTCCTTTCCAACCCAAACCATTCTGTGATTCACTTGTGTCTAAGCCTGCTGAAAGAAGTCATTGATGCAACTCTAAATGCAGGCCACATTACCAAATTCACTCATTACTGAAATAAATACCAATTCCATACTATTCAGATGCAGGCATTCATATTTGGATTGCTTTTTTAATCAAGCCTTTTTCCAGTGCTTGGCACAACAGATTATTCCTTGATAAGACAAATTAAGGTGTGTACAGGCTTCTGGAGCATCACAGCCTGTTGACTATTTGAGCTGCATTTGTAAATTGTTCTATTTTAGCACTGATACAATCATGCTGTTAGAGAAATCAGCACTATTCTCCTTAATAGCACAGCAGCTTTTCTTTGAACCTGCTTGCTTATGGGCATCTTTGCCTTTGACTCACCAACTGTGCTTCCCTTCTAGTCCTTTAGACTAAATTGCTGCTCAGTATAAAGAGGGCACAGCTGTGGGCTGCAGCCCTCACATACCCAGGAACATCTTTGGACTTCATTTCTGTCTGATTGAAGCTGCTGACATTCTACTTGTGCCCCTGCTCTCAAAGCTCCAGCAGACCTCAACAACATCTGCTGAACACCAGCACTAACAGCTTCAGAGAGCTCTTTGTGGCCCCTGCAACTGGGTTGTAGGGGAAGTTTCAAGTGCAGCATTACCAAAACCACCGAGGGGGGACTGCAGCCATTCTCTTAAGCTGGCATTTCCAGATTTCATCTGCAGCTATCGTTGCTTGCATTACAACATCTACAGCTGGAGTATCTGCACAAAGCTTTAAGACAGTGTAGGAAAATAACCAAGATTGGGGAAAATAAGGACATATGGCTTTGCAAAGTTCAGCTCAAAGGCTGGAATATT
>WYDI02004165.1:0-39155 GCA_009867235.2 Psittacus erithacus | reverse complement strand
CAGGGGCTTGGAGCAAGCTGCTCTAGTGGAAGGTGTCCCTGCCCGTGGCAGCGGTTGGAGCTGGAGGAGCTTTAAGGTCCAGCTCAACCAAAACCAGTCTGGGACTTTACGATTCTAAGATGCTGGCAGTAGTCTAAGCTGAGAACCAGTATCACAGGCTCGTGAAAGGTGAAATATCTTCCATTTACCAGCAAAAAGTCTGTGGCATTTACAGAAAGACCGTGAGAGCACAGCTGGAAGTTGCCTGTTGTATTTGCACAAGAGGTCTCAGGATGACTTTGAGCAATACCCTTATCTCATAGTGAAGCATGTAAAAGGTGCTGTTATTGTGTAGACCCAGGGAAGAAGGGCAGCAGCCATTTCTACACTGTGCACTGAGCATCGCACAGTGAACGCACAAAGTTTATCTGCTATACCTTGTAAATACCCTGGAGTAGCTTGTGGGTTACCCAGAACGGCACACAGTGGTTTTCATGATGGTCCATTGAACAGTTTCGTGTAAAACCTCGATTTGCTTCTCTCCCCAGGAGTACACTGTAATGGGACATTTGATCAATTTGTCTGCTGGCCTTACTCACCCCCAGGAAACGTCTCGGTTCCTTGTCCTTCGTATCTGCCCTGGCTGGAAAATGGTAACGTGAAAGGGGTAACTTCTCTTCGAGTTCATGCCAGGAACCCAGCTGAAGCTGATGGTGCTTGTGTCTCTGGTCCCAGTGTCCTTTGAAGTGTCCAAGGGCTTTCTTGTCTCACATCTTTTCCACCTCTTTTCTGAATCGAGGCACACAATTGTTGTTGATGTTTAGTTATGTACTCTCTTTCCTCCATCTCTGCTTCTTACAGCTTCATATTGCCTGCTCTAAAGCAACATGTCCGAGATCATGGAACAGTACTGCCAGGCCTTTT
Source organism: Psittacus erithacus (assembly GCA_009867235.2). Taxonomy (NCBI): domain Eukaryota; kingdom Metazoa; phylum Chordata; class Aves; order Psittaciformes; family Psittacidae; genus Psittacus; species Psittacus erithacus. The sequence continues at coordinate 38,252 of WYDI02004165.1, read as the reverse complement.
ACTGGCAGTACCAGCCTGGGGGTTCAGCTTTTTAGGTTTAGCTTCTGGGGTCCCCACTGACCCCAAACATGAAACTCTCTCCCAGAAAACTGGAATACCCAAACAAAGCAGCAGCCCAAGCAGCCAGCCCTCCAGCAGGACACAGCAGGAAGTGGTGTGGTGAAGAAACAAGCTTTCCAAGCAGCCTGTTCCTGGGGAGGAGCAGAGCAGGAAGGGAAAACAAGCAACATCTGCAGGAGCAAAAGTCTAAAATCAACCAACATTCCCTTTATTACAAAGAAATGAAAGGACATTCCTTGCCTCTGCAGCCAAGCGTTTCTGAATCCTGCTACAGCCTTTCTGTGGTTTTCTTAACTGCATTTCTGATATTACTTGGAAGGAAAACTTGTGTCCATGTCCTTTAGTTTATGGGAGGCTATTACAGGCTGCTTATCCTAGCCTTCTCCAGCCCAGTCCAAGCATGACTGGCTCTGTAGTATCATATTTGTCCTCATTTTTGCTGCTAAACAGAGAGAGACCCAGCTTCTACCTAACCTCCCAAGCAACTGCTTCTGCCAACCAAACAAATTCAGCTCTTCATAATAAAATGAAAGCAACTTCCTTCCCTCTGTGTAACAGAGACTCTTTGCTTCCCTTTTTCTGGCTACATTTCTACAAAAGGAACATGTAAGACATTGCAACAATTTACAAAGCTTGTAATTGTGCTCACAATGGGGAATACAGCTGGGCTGCTGTGTTACCGCATCATCTAGTGCTATCATCTGTGCTACAGCACCTTAGGAGATGAGGCACTAGGGACAGCCCAACTGTCTGTCCTGGAGGTTTTGAGGGACTGTGGTCCCCATTTCTATTGCTAGTCCCATTTCTAGTCACTGCACAGAACTCCTGCTCCATCACAGCAAACGATGCATCCAAAGCAGTTCCCTCAGGTCCAGTTACCCTGAGCCAAATAAAACACCTCCGCTGCTACTGCAACCTTTAAACACTTTCTAATTAAAAAATGAATGAAAAAGCTCAGCACTGATGAGAAATGAAAGGCAGATGTTGAGGAAACATCAAAACCATCAGCCAGGGTCCCCACCCCATTCTTCTGATGGTATGGGCAAGTCCTTAATTAGTGTAAATGAGTGCAATGCAGTGAAAACCAAGAAAGCTTCCACCCACCTGCTGACCAGGCCACAAAGCACACCAATAAAACACCAGGCACAGGTGTCTTAGAGAAAGAAAAGCCATTTCCTAATCAAACCATAGCTTTCCTCCTACAATTTGGACTGCGTAGCTCAGGCAATGTGCTGCCCACACCTGATGGAGCTGAGGAGCTTAATGTGGGAATCAAGTGAGATACAGGCTTTTGTTTTGGATGCAGTAACTATGTGTTTTTTATAAATAGCAGGCCCATTGTAGGAACTTGTTTCTGTTGGATTATACTCCTACTTTGTCCTATGTAAATATGGGGAAATGTATTGCAAAGATGAAAGAAAAGTGGTTTTTATTCTTTTTTTTGGGTAGGGCGGTGTTTATTGCTGTGGTGTAAGAGAGAAATCTTTAAAAGGAGTATGAAAGTGAAGTCTTTATTTTGACCTTTGAGGCTAAACCTCTGTCTACTTTCAGGAAGTATAGGAAATGCGTACAGAGTCTGCTTGGATGGAGGCACTTGGCAAACAAAGGAAAACTCCACAGATATTTGGCGTGATAGTTCAGAATGCTCTGAGAAAAATCATTTCAAAACCAATGTGAGTATGTTTTATTTGATGGTTCAATACTTCAGTCTTCTCAATCCCTTCTTGATTAACTGATAAAGCATTTGCACTGAATACCTGCAAAGGTGCTCAGATTGCATTTAGATAACCAAATGGAAACCTGTTATTTTATTTAGAAGAAGCAGAGGAGGAAAGATTGAGGGGGATTTCTGCTTTAGATTCCACAAGTAATTTTCTCTTGAGAGACCAGTATCCAAATGTGCTGAATTTCTCCTAATAAAATTAGGAAAGGTGCTACTTGACAAGTAACTTAAATGCAAAACATCACAGCATCAGCCCCAAATTGCTGTGGTTTGCTAAGGCCAGACAACTGCATTCCCTGCAGCTTCCAAAGTACTTCATTGGGTGAACACTGCTGCTATTTATTGCTTTATTAAGTTGCATTATTTTATTAAGTACTTTGCTGAATGCTATTAGTTCAGAGCCTTCACATACTGCTGAAGTTTTATTAAACTCTTTATATAGTGAGTACATGAACTTCTAGGTTTGTAGTTTACTTATACAAGTCCAATAAATATTCCTAAGTACTGAGAGTTTTCCATGGTTTGTTGACCATTCTGGATCGTGAATTTGTGGGTAGGAGACACATTAATTCATCTTGTGTGGCAGCAGACAATTAAGCGGAAAGCTTTGACCAGCTTTCCTACCAGCACTACATGTGGTCTTGTAGCTGTTTGTTACATCTAGGGGAAAGCCCCAGGATCTTAGAAATAACCTAGAGCTGGTATCTGCGCACATGGGAGGAATTGTCTTGACTTCATTTGCTTTGGTGTTGCAGAATTGTCACAGCCAAGATGATAACTCAAGCTTTTTATTAGGTTGATGCCTGTTTGAATGATTTTATGGAGCAGTGACTAATGGCTGTGCTATGGGAATCTCCTGCACCCACACTGCTTGCTCTCCCTGGGTGCTTTCGCTTTCTCCAAGAGTTTCTACCAGTAGACACAGCTCACCCTTGCTATGCAGGTAGTACTTGTAGCATCAGACAGTACTTGATTACAGTACTCCTAGTACAGGTAGTACTTGATTACAGACTGGCAAGAAGACAGAGCTAAAATCCCTGGCACTGAGCAGTGAGACAATTCCCAAAGAAACCAGCAAAATCACTGAGGAAAAGACAATGGTTCTGAGAAAATCTTTGCAGGCCAGATCTGGATTAAGAAAGTCACATATCCTGTATCTCTGTGTCCCCTCTGCAGAGAAGCTTTTCTTGGCCTAGAAAAGCAATATGAAGAGATAAGAGGTAGACATAAGCAGCTAAATGGAAAAACTTAGCAAGAAGAAATGTTAAATAAAGCCAAGTGCAAAGTAAGTGCCCCCCTTCCTCCTCGGAGTTTGTCATTCACAGCCATTCTGGACAACTATCAGTTCAACAATTAAGGTATTTTTGTTTTGGACTCATGGCAAAACCTCCCAAAATCGTACAACTGATCTGCAAGCGTGCCCCTAGGTTGCACACATGTGTAAAAGTTGAAGCAAGTTGATCTCTGCAATTACTGAACCATCGGGATCCATTTAGTGCATGTAATCATGGCAATGATTAGCTGCAATCAGAGAATGAGTGGTGTTCGTGCAGGAGCAATCTGGAAGTGAGACCATGAGTGCCTTAGCATTTGAAAGGAAAGTCAGGCTGCCTACAAGTGCCTCTGTCATGCAGTGATTCCACAAGGCAGTGCAGGCAGCAGAAACCTGCCCTGGCTACTCTGCAGCACAAAGAAGTTGGACTCAGGTTGCTGAGCTGCGTTCAAGCTCTGCCCGCCTGCCTGTATAACACATTTTTCTCCTTTGCTCCTAGGAAGAAGAACACAAATTGCTTACCACATTACAGCTGTTGTACACTATAGGATATTATTTTTCCCTCATCTCACTTGTATTAGCTCTCCTTATACTTTCTGTACTCAGGTTAGTACAAATTTACCTGCATTTTAAAAGTACAGACCCCAGTATGCACGTTCCTTTTTTCATGTAATTGAATTTATTGCATAGCTGCCTATGGGAATAACTTGTGTTTTCCTAATAAGCATTATAGAAGCAGTTCTTAAGCAAAATCCATTGATGGCAACAACATGAATACAACTGTACCTTTTTATTTCTGCAAACTAAACAATTTCAGAGGATTCACGCTTCATCTTTTCTCTCACAGAAAACTCCACTGCACAAGAAACTACATCCATATGAATTTATTTGCGTCTTTTATCTTACGTGCCATGGCAGTTCTTATAAAAGACACTGTATACTACAATATTTACTCCAAAAGACCAAATGATGAAACTGGATGGATATTATACCTCAGTCCAGAGGTAATTTGGTAGTTCATTGCTAATAGTAAATGTGCGCTGCTAGTGGCCATAACAGTTAGTTTTGGATGCCTGCTATATGGCAGCAGGATTTGAATGGTGAAATTTCCCTGATGCAACTTAGGGTAATCAAGAAAAAAATCTGATCTGATAAATTGTGATGGATTGATTTTTATATGAAGCCTTTTATAATAATAACAAGTTAATAGTTATTAATTTGTTATTAATATTAATAATTAGAAGCACTCAATTAAGCAAAACTACTTACACTGCTATTTTATAGGAAGAAATCTGTACATTTATTTGGCACATATGCACCACTGTATTTATTCACTTTTGGTATGCATAGCATAAAGCAAGGCGCATGAAGCAATGCACACAAATCTTGCTTTTAAGACTGTTATCAAACAATGCATTTGCTGTAGAAGAACATTGAGAGACAAAAATGGTTTAAAGGCTTTTCTGGACTAGGAAAACATTCTAATTTCTTACACTTATTTACAGACTGGAATAACAGCATCTCTCATTTGCATTATGAGGATAAATCGTAATTGTGTGATACTGTGCTATTATGGTTTGCTCATGTCAAGACAAAATTACCTGCAAGATGTTAATGGGGGCTATTAATTTAATACCTCATTATATAAATTCTGATATAAAGGTCATGACAAAGAACACATCCCCCAGCCTGCATGGCCACTGTCTTCACTTGTCACCTCTACTCAAACTCTCTGATAATGTAGAAAGAAGCCTTTAAACTGTCGCACTCCAGCCTCTCTCAAGCAGCAAGGATAGCCTTGAGATAGGTGACCAAACCACAGCTGTATCACAACCACTGATGGCTTTAAAGTGGTTGCTAAAGTAACAAAAGGAGCTGCCAGAGCTTCTGTATATTACCAATGATTCCTGGTCTCTCATTTCCACAGATTGTGATAATTTGCAGGACTGCCCAGTTTTTCATGCATTACTTTGTTGGGGCAAATTATTTTTGGCTGTTGGTAGAAGGAATTTATCTGCATACGTTATTGATAACTGTAGTGCTCTCTGAAAGGCGACTGCTACAGACCTATATCGTGATAGGGTGGGGTAAGTACCTGACAGTTTCCAAGTTCTTGTTTCTGTGGTACTGCTTTGAGTGAATGGCAGACAGTTTGTAATGAAGAATGAAAAGAACTTGATTTCTCTGTTCCCTCTTGCATTCCTCGTTAAAGATCCCTTCTGCTATATTAATATGCCTGTACTAGCATAGAAGCTGCTGACGCACCAGGACCACTCTCTTTCACCCTGGTTAGTGTTATCTCATTGATTTCTTTTCTCACCTCTCTATATCCAGTTGTTGCGTAGATCACCAGCTTGTTGGAATAGAGACTAACCGTTTGATTCCTTGTTCAAACTGCAGCGGGACAAGTCTGTTAAGAAACTTGCTCACGACTGCAAAAGTATAAATAATGATCATCTCCCTGTTGGTCCCCTTCCAGGCAAGCACCTGCCTTTCATAGCTTTCATGCGTTGTGCTTGTGATTGAAGCTTCTGCCTGTGTATTTATAGACTGGAATAGTGCAGCAACCCTTTATTTCTTGGGGGGTGGGGGGTTCAGTCTGCAGTCTTATGATCCCCTGGGGGGGGAAGAGGGGGCAGCAATGAGGACCATGGATTATCTTTATGGGGTCCAGGAAAGGTAAGCGAGAGTAACAAGCCTTTGTTAGCTCTTTTCATTAGCCAGAGAGTCGTTCATGCCTCCACTGAAAACCCTTTCAGGTTCAACAAATAAAAATGTTAACGCTTGGTGCCTGAGGTGAGGCCTCAGGGGCAAATTGGTTTGGATTCTCAGGGTCAGGAATTTAGATTTGGACAGGCCAGCAGTGTATGTGTAGATGTAGAGATATGTATGTTATATATGAGTATATTTCAGCCTGAAAATGCAAGATTCAACAACACACTGAAACCTCTTTTCTTTTTTTTTATTTGATCTACAAATGGGGAGAGCCAGAAGCAGGTTGATTTTTATATGGTTCTAAGTAGAAGACTGAAAGCATATGCCTTTGCACACATACTACTGTAACAGCTGTGTTTTATATGAACCATTCTGGAAGCTTGCCTGTAACTGACTCCTTTCCTTTTCAGTTGTTCCTATCCTGTTTGTGGGCCCTTGGGGAATAAGCAGATCAAAACTGGAGAACACAGGGTAGGTTACTAAATAAAATGTGCCTTAGGATATTGGCTTTCTCTGTGCTTCATTTTTCTGGAAGCCCCTGACAGTAATTGACACAAGTACTGACTAGTAGATTATGTTAAAATTATACAGCACCTATTAAGTTGTCACATTTTCTAGGTTAACTTTAGTATTCTATATAAAAATGCTTCTAGGAATTCTCAGATTTACTTATGCATAAATCAGGAAGCAGAATGAACACTCACTGTGCCTGAAATGAAAGCTGTGGCGTCCTGTGTTCATCCACTTACATGAAGGAAATTTTCAGTGCAAACGTAACCTTCATGGAGAGCATCCTGTTAGTAAGAAAAGGAGAGCAGTGCTTTCTTTGGAGGCCATCCACACTTTGAGATTAATTAGTACTCATTCCCATGCTGAAAATAAAGAATTATTATGGATGATAATGTCAAAACCTGATATTTACTGAAAACTGGTATGTGTTCAGTATGAATGAATAATATGAAATGAATAATGAATAATAACAGAGTAACTTGCACTAATAAGCATCAATTTTTCCAGTCTTCTGGTCTTCAATGACACTGTTAATGGCATCACATAAACTTTGGGGTTAATGTATGATTTCTTTTGTTCCCCTTTTTTTATTAACGGTTCTTAGTGAGTTGCGTTTCGGGGCACCAACACAGTTATTAAGCAACAACATCAGGAACCAAATCACGGTTACAGTCTCATAGAGTTCGATGCTATATAGACTATAAATGAAAAGCCAAGATCCTACAGAGTGTCAGGTTAATTAGCAAGAAGGAACATGTGCATATGACAAACAGGTTGGAGCAGGAGGGAAGGAGACAGCTTCAAGGAGACTATGCATATTTTTTAGCAGGTCAAGAACCATGACCGTAATTCGTAGCCTACCCGTTTCCAATTTTAGATAGATATATTTCAGTAGGATGAATTCCATCCTGAAAGCTTGCTGCCATGTACAGTTCTTGTGTGGATTCATAGGCTGGAAGTTTGCCAGGTAGCTCTGAAGCCTGCAGCCTAGGGAAACCTCTCTCAGCATTCAGGCGGGAAGATCTTCCCAATAAATATAATTACAGCTGTTGGTGAAACTTCCCAGTTTTATGCCATTTCTCCTCATTGCCTCCTGTAAAAGCTGAACTTTGTCAACTTCCTTTTAAAATATACACCTGGGCTATCTAAGCGTTCTGTGGAAATGATGTGGTTATACTTTATTTTTCAGCTGCTGGGGAACAAATGAACACATGGGAATCTGGTGGATTATCCGAGGACCAATGCTGTTTTCCATTGCAGTAAGAATTATTTAATCTGTTCCTAATATCATACTTAAGTATGGGCGTCCTTTGTGACCCTTTCTCCAAGTATAATCCAATTCCTGGATTAGGAGAGATGAGACAGAAAAAATGCAGTAAATGAATTAGTGCGGGCGGGTGGGCTCAGCTTCCTCTCCGTCTATCTGCAAACAAAAAGGATTTCAGCATCAGCCTCTCAGAACGCCGTTTATCTGTGCAGTGAACTCTGCACAGCTCCGTCTGTATCAAAGATGGAGCCTTCTGCTGCTTTTATTTTTAACTTGTCACATTTTTACCCTCTTTGTTTCCAGTGAGAAGGTTACTTAGGAAAGTCGTATCATGTGGTGAGCATCTCCAGAAAGCTCCACGTTCTCTATAGAGGATGATCTGGTGCTAACAGCGATGCAGAGAAGTAGCAATAGACTCCCAATGGCTGATGCTCATGGGGAGAAAGCATTCACCTTATGAAAAGAAACTAAGCATTTCAAGAGTGTGATATAAGGATTCTTTTTTCTTAAATGCAAAAAAAAGTACATCTGAAATGTGGTGATAACAAAGAGATGGAAATAGCATGACCAAAACAATGCATGGACGTGATTATGAACACAATTTTGATAGGTGGGACTATGCTGTGTGTCCAGAATACCTTATAATCTCATGCAGTTGGCTGGTTTTGCCCCTTTGTTTTTCATTGTAATTAATGTCATTTTTGCCCCTGAATATTTTGGAACAAGAAAGATAGTGTTTCCTATTACAGACCAATACACAGGCATATTGAGGTGGACATAAAGTGGCAGGAAGGATCAAATATCCCTCTAATTGAAGTTGGCAAAAAGAGAGGTCACCTTAGATTTATATGTTAATAATAGATAGACATACACGTATGTTATTCCTCTAACATAATTTTAAATCCCTGCTCTTTTCTATTATATTTTGGGATCTGCCTTGGTACTATTTCAGAGTCAGATAGCCCCAGCAGTTAAATTTATCCTGAGCATGTAGCCTTTGAGCATCACCTCCCAGCAATGTGCATAGAGGAGCAGCCTCAGCTTCTTCCTGGGAATACTTTCTTAAACCTAATTGCCTGCCTGTTGTACATTGGCTGGGATAGAGCTTATTTTCTTCTTCTCCCTGGAGAGGGAGGTGGTGATGGTGAGCTAGTGGCTGGGTGGAGCTTAGTTGCCAGCAAACCCAACTTGAAAACCAGTTAAGACTTAGGACTACTCTGGTGAGGAGCTTTCTCATCTAACAGAGCTTGAGTAAGTGCTCCCTAAAGCAAGGACCAGAACACAGAAATCCCACTCCTACCTTCTCTTTTATTCCCTGTTATGCTGAGTACCATATTTCTTGCTGTGTAGCAATCCCATTGCAGTAGCTGAGAGCACAACCAAAGGTGTTTTGGGCTTTCTCCTGAGAAGGATTGGTTGGAATTGACCCCTGGAAGTCTCCAACCCAGCTACTCTGAGCAGGATCACTGCTAAGAACAGATCAGGCCAGCCACAGCTTCGTCTAGCCAGGTTCTGAGATGTTCCAAGACTGGAGATTCCAGCACCTCCCTGCTCAGGCTGTGCCAGGGCTCTCCTGACTTCCCGGAGTAAAGCGTGTTCCTGGTTTCTGACCTGGACCTACCAAGCAGGATGTGGCTATTGGCCCTTGTTTTATTGGCTGTAACTTTAATGAGGAAGGTAAAAAGCTGTCTGACATTACAATCACAACTGCATATTGGTCAGGCGGTGACGGGTTTTACAAGTGTTTAATATCAATTTCACGTTTATTTCATAGCTGTATGAGCAGCGTCATAGAATTTACTGTAAGTAACCAATATGTCTTTTCATTAAAGGTTAACTTCGGCATCTTCTTAAAAATTCTCAGGATGCTGATTTCCAAGCTAAAAGCTCAGCAAATGAGCTTTCATGACTACAAATACAGGTAAGTAATAAATAACAAAAGTCCTAGCCCCCTTTTAAATCTCTCATAATATCAGGAGGTTGCCTGTTTGCCCTGGCCGATCAGACATTTACTTACCACCACGAGGTGCAACAGAGATTCAGAGTGTGATACAGGAAAGCCATCTGGAGAAGCATTTTCTTATCTGAGAGGTAATAGCAGGTCTGTGTCTGTGTCCTGGGTATTAAGGGTGTTTTCTCAAGGACTTTGCAATGCGGTAAAATCTCTGCTCTCGGGTACCCTCATTGTACACCTATGGCCTCTACTGCTGTGACACATTTTTTCCCTTGAGCGTGTGACTAAACATCCTCAAGCTAAAAGAGGTGGAGAAGGTTAAGTGACATTAGGATTTGTCATCTACCTTTTTTGACAGACACTGACTCAAGAATGTTCCTGGTCTTCTTGTAAACCCAGATGAGAATATTATCCTTAGTCTGCACTCCTGTGGGCCCTGGTATGGGCTCTCTGGCTCAATGACGCATCATGTCTTATGAAAAGTCCTGGAGTTGGCCTTTGCATAAAGGGCAGCTTTTTGGCCTCCCCACTTTCTGGGACCAGCTAAGACAGGCTGCTCTGCAAGGAGCTGAGGGTGCAGTTAAAGCTGCACTTAAATAATGGAAACCTGAGGATTTGTTAACTGCTTTCTACATCCCACTTCTTTCCAGTACTTAATATCTTGAATCAAAGCATTGTAGACCTCTGTCTGCTACTACAGTCCCGACTCCCTATTTTATTGTCTAACAGGACTGGGCAAGGGGATAGAAATTCCACTTCAAACTTCCTATTAAATCCCTAACAAGAAGTGTATTTCCATTTCCCTTAAACACTCAAGGTTGAAAAGATCTTAGATATATTCCGCAGATTGCTGTGATGATTGTCCCAGACAGCAGCATTTAACATGTTTTGTGTTGCATTCTCTTTTCTGCTTACAGTTTTGCTGCATTTTCTAAGATCCAAGCTATGACTCACAATGCAAGCCTCCTTCAGGGCTCGCTTTTTACCTCTCCTCTTTCATCCATGCGAACACGTGCTCAGACTTCGTACGGAAGATGTTCGTCCATAAAAAATCACTGTGTTTTTTAAAAGCAGACGACTGCTGAAAGTACCACAGGAACCTTCTGTGCAAGCACACAGGGCTTCAGCAGTGGCAGGAAGGTCTCAGGACCCTGTGAACAGATGCTCATGTATAGCTGTGTAAATATTTTTTGGTTACCTAGCAGTGCAAGCTTGATGATCATGGCCTGTCTGTTCATCTTTAAGTTTCTAGCTCTTCACCTTAAGCCCAAAGCCAAGATTCATTCCTGTACAGACTGCTCCAAAATTCTCATCTGGGAATTGCCCTCGGCATCACAAAATTACTGATATTTGAGGAAGTATTCCTGGACTCATTTATTTGTAGCTGAATATTTGATTTTGTTTGGGTTTTTTTGAACCAAAGATGCTGAAACCCCCCTCTAATCACGCATTTTCTTTTTAAGATTGGCAAGATCTACACTTGTGCTGATTCCACTATTGGGAATCCATGAATTTGTATTTACTTTCATCACTGACGAGCAGGTGGAAGGACTTCCAAGACATATACGACTTTTCATTCAGCTAACAATGAGCTCATTTCATGTAAGTAACATTTTGCAAGTACCGGTTTTAGAGGTCATAGATCCACTTATATATGTGGCCCACCTATAGATACCGCAGATACACAGCGTTCTGATTTAATATTACATTTCAAAGTCTAGTGTCTCTAAATACATTATTACAGCGACAAGATAAAAAGACATTCCAAAACTTGCATGTTCAAACTATGGCAGTGTTATCCTGAAGGTGGATTTGTTACCTGGTGTGCAATAAACCAAGTGTCACACATTCAGCAGAGATACCGCTTTTGATTCAGGTGGGTGCTTGGTGGCTTCTCACAGACCGAGCACATGCGATGAGGGCTTCTTTGGTACCTCCATACACAAAAGTTACAGGGTAATGCACTCTCAGTTACAATGATTGGTCAGGAATTTGCATCTAATTAGATGTTAGATTAGATGGTGTTAGAGTACATGCTCCTCAGTTAGACGTATCCTTACTTGGAGAGGCTGCAGTGACTCGGTATTATTTTAAGAACCATTTTAAGTGAAAACGTAATTTTCTGGCTCGTACAAAGCAAGCTGACACAGAACGAGCTTGCTCATCCCTGCTAGAAAACACAAACTTCATTCCTTGCGGAGGAACGTGCACGTGCTCAGCTGCACGGCGCACTTTAGAAGCAAAACTTCTTTTCAAAATACCCAAAGATCTTCGACAATGTTTATTGCAGATTCTCTTTTTTAGCTGCAGCCTTATTTGTGATGGGATTAGCTAAAAAGCACATAAACTGTACCCATTGCAGTTGTTTAGTCTGTAAATCTGCTCAGTAGTTTTAAAAAGCAGTTAAACTGTTTTGTTAAGGAAAAACAATTACCCCCGGGAGCTCAGCTGGAGGCTTTAGCTCCAATGTTTTCAGGCAGCGCAGAATTAAATTCTCCGTAGGAGCTCTGCTGCAGATATGCTGCTGCTGCTCTGTGCAAAGTGGAGCAATTGAAACATCTTTGCTCGCTTGGTGCATGCAGGAAAAAATACGGGTCTCTGGTGGATAAAGGCCGGTTACTTAATGAGTAATTTATCATGTTGCTATTGTCCATAGAGCTGAAGAGCTCTGAGGCTTACACATGCACCCATCCTTTCCCATTGGTTATTGTGCTAATGAACATTTCTGAATTTTTTGGTGGTTCTTTTTCCATCACACTGTGGTCACGTTAAAAACAGAAGTGATGGCACATGGGCAAGATTCCCAAGTGTGAAGTTCCATGTGCGGCATTAAATAAATCAGGATATAAAACTAGCATCAAACACCAGCTGAGTTTTCCACCTTCTGGTATGATTTTACAGTGCTTCTGCCCATCACTGCGTATTCTGATCTAGCAGCAGCAGTGAACCAAATTCATACAGGTATTTACAGACTTGGATTCAATGCAGCAGTGCCAAAGTCCTCTCCTAATCTGCTGGGTTTCTACATTTCCGGCAGTTGGTATCATCAGGCTTAGTAGTCACAGGATTGAACAGCACCATGTAGTTTGGATGCTATTTTCTGCTTGTGGTGCTTGAAAGGCCAAATACAGAGTTGATACTCAGAACACAAAAAATCCCCACCCAATTGGAGGTATTTTCATGGACTTTCTACCCCCAAAAGAGAACTCTCTCCAGGTGCAGCAGCAGTTCTGGATAAAAACCTATTTTCTAAGCTATTAAATTTGTATTTATCCATCAGAACATCTCTCCATGGTTTCAGTCTTCTATAATTCTATTCTAAAATTTATCCCTATAGTAAAATCTCATCTATTATAAACTCTAATGATAGCAGCATTCTGAGTTTGGTGGTAGGGTTTTTTTTCCTTTTTTTTTATTTCTATGAAGTAATTCAGATGGAAAGGATCATTTAAAAGTCACATTGATAAATAACATGTCAAAATCGCCTACATCTTGCTAACCATAACCCAGGTGAAACATGAAATATAGTAAAAATACATGAAAGAAGCGATTCTGATTGCCACGATTGCCATTTCTCCTGCTTCCATTTCCACTGGTGTGGCAGACAAACTGCTCTTTTTGGTACTTACTGCACTAAGGAATTAATGGCTCCAAACCTTTCAGGATAGCTAGAAAATTAACAGTATGCTCCAAGTGCTATTCATTAATGCTAGATATAACAAAAGATATCATATATATGTGAGATTCTTTTAAGTTTTTATCCGAGAAAAACATTTCTGGAAAAGCAGGAGGGTGAAAACAATTGAATGATGTCAGTTGTATTAGATGCGGTTATGACACCTTTTACTTGTGATGTGAACATTGGTTGGGGACTGACAGTCAACAGTACTTAGTCTCTTCATCAGAGCTTATGTCATAGATGTGTTTAGACATCCCAAAGGAAGTGTATTTCCTGAAGCAATGGTAATAAATCGGCATATCTGTGCCAGGCTGTTGGGCTGAGATGCATGGAAGCTGTTTTGATCTAGATCAAGTATAGGCCAAGGAGGAAACTGGAAAAAGTCATTTTGGAATTAGTTTAAAACAAGTTTAATCTCTAGGATTTAATGTTTTTTTAAAGGTGTTTATTTAAATTGATTTCAAAGGAAAAATGGCAACACAGAATAGCCATAACGCCTGAGACAGCTGAGCCTTAAACAAGCACTAATCACTTAATATGTTACTTGATTTAAAAACCCACCCAAATGAGATCCCTCTCAGTAGTCTCATCTGTAAATTCAAACATGCAGATGGTTTATATGAGGCCCCAAGCTGCATTTTCTGTTTTACCATGTTTATAAACAGCAGAAATCATGGTATAACAGCAGTAGTTTGAAAAAAAAGATTATGTGGCAGCAAAATGAAGATAATATGGAAGATCAAACTTGATAATGTCTGTTCTTCAGCATCTGCACCAAATGTGCCCTACATTTGCTAAGGCACCATAGGAAAGCAAGTTAATGGGTGCTTCAGCAGTAAGTAAATACAGGTGACTAGTTTCCTTTTTGAAAATCAAGAAGCACTGTTTACACTTATGCTTTAATGTTAATGTCATCTTTAAACTAAAGCTTCGGGTGTTCCCAGTACACTCTAACTTTTTCCTCTTGCTGCCTTTCTCTTCCAGGGCTTTTTTGTAGCCGTTTTATATTGCTTTGCTAACGGAGAGGTAAGAGAATGCAATGAATTTTTAGTTGTTTAGTAAAGTACATTAATGACACCAAGAAGGATGAACCCACTGACTAGCTTTGCTAATTAGCGAGCATGCGCGTATTCTTTTGAACTGGTATAACTGCTTTGGACAAAGATAACAGCATGCGCTCTGGCAGGTTTGGGATTCAAATGCACTTCTACAGTTCTCATTTTACACAAGCATTTGAGTTAGTGGGCTGCAGTGTGGTCACAAGACATCACAGTGGACAAGCTGTTTTCTTCTCCCCCCAGGTGAAAGCAGAGCTCCAGAAGCAGTGGTCCCGCTTCCTGCTGGCAGATCCCTTTGGATGTAAACTCTGCTTTCTTGGGGAAAACATCAAATACCTCAGGAAATGTTCACAGAAACGAAAGAAACAGCACCTGAGCAGCAAATACCACTTGCGCCTGGAGGCAAGCGAGCCCTGGGGCATGCAGCTCCAGCAGGTACTAGTGAAGCAGAGGACAAATCTCAGCCCAGAGCCAGGCTCTGCTCTCCCATCTTGTCCCCGGGCAAGCATGTCAGACAGCAGCGAAGGAGAAGTCACCACTGGAGAGACAACTGAAGAAGTCTTTGAAGAAAGTGAGATTTAGAAAGCTGACCACCAGTACAGCACCTTCCAATAGCCACAGCAGTTTGAAAGGTGTTCTCTCATCCCCAGACTGTACACACCTTTGGGATGTGCAATGCAAGGAGGAAGCAGTTAATACCACAACTGTCCCAGTTTTCTTAATCTGAGAAAAATGTTGTTCTGGATGTTACTAACCCATGTGGCTGCGGTAGAAGAGGTTTAATGGATCAAAAAATGCTTTGAATTGACTGGTCTGGAAGATAACTCATGCTGAAAGAAATGTACACTGTGGAGCAGGGTGTACTATGGAAATGAGTAGGCTCCGGACATACACATTGTCTCCTGGTAGCTTGACTGCCATTTTACTCACATGATAGAGAAGTTGTTTGGTTTTACCTTTCCTAAGTGTAAATGTCATATGTAAATATGTCATAAATAGATATATGTGTGTGGAAGACTCTTCTCTCTGCAGCCTGAAATCCCCCATCTCAAAATAACCAGTTTCAGGTCAATCTGCACACATTTTGCTTAAGCAAAACAAAAGGTTTTATACATATATATTTAAAAAAAAAATAATTGGGAAGAAGAAACCTTTTTCTTACCTTTTTGAGCATCTTTGCTTAAATTTTAGTGCTGCAAATGTCATTATGAAATGAAAAGCCGAGATGTTTTCTTTTGAAAGTCCCCAAATGAAATGTTTTGATACAGTTTTTGTTTGCTCATTTTTGTTTTTATTTTTATTTTTTTGACACAAGCCACACATTCGGATGTAGCTTCAGGCTTGCCCTATTGTGTGGCCTAAACGATGAAATAGATCAGTGGTAAGTGCTGCTTCCACCTTCCTCCCAAGGGACCTGAAATGGATAATGACACGGGAGTCTGACAGCACCAAAAGAATATTGTGAAATCATTCTTCCAGTGTTTAACAAAACCAGGATGAAATTCTAACTGTCACATACAGCTCACCCAGAGACCTACAATGTTCAATGACGTTTGTTAATGTTCCATGATCCAGTTTCCAAAATCTCAAAACCCAGCTAATAGGCACACTGAAAGTTAAAAAGGAAAAGGTGACAGAAAGATGAGCAGCTACTAGAATCATAGAATCAATGAGGTTGGAAAAGACCTTTCACTTCATGAAGTCCACTCTTTACCCCAGGACTGCCAAGTCTGCCATACCTCATGTCACTAAGGGTATTAATCTACATATTAATCTACAAATTAGTCTCCCCCAGGCACATGTATGTACCACCATCCAGCCTTGCAGCTGGTTACACAGCACACGTTGTGAATTTTTCCTGTTCTTTACTGGCAAGCCTTACTCTATTTTAACCTAAATGCCTGCAAATACTGTCATTGCCTGTCATTGCCTGTCATATCCTGGGCAACTGGCAGTAGGTGGCCCTGCTTTAGCAGGACCAGGTGATCTTTGGAGGTGCCTTCCAACCTCGAGCCGTCTCTGATTCTGTGAAAACACTGTGTCAAATAAATAATACTTATGGCTAATCATGGGCTCTATTCATGCAGCTTCTCTCCATCAGGTGCATCTGGCTTTACCCTACTACTACATTTCTGCATGGGGTGGCTTTGTCCTGAGATCCCTGCTGCTAGCTTCACAACTACAAATGGCACTTATTTTGAGATAGGTTGCTTATAGCTTCAATGTGTTATTTGAGCAGACTAAGTTTATGCAGCTTATAAAATATACCAATGATCTAAAAAACTCTGTATCAGTCTACAAATGTTTGTTTAGACATGTAAATTTGACCAGTAATCATAAACTGTTTTCTTGCAAAGAACAGATAAATTCATTGACTAGCACTAGGTCAAGAACATATTTGACATTTCTGGTACTTTTCAAGAAGTATTTCTTCTATGGTTCTAGCAGTGTTAAACTCAACATATTTAATCAATACCAGGTTCTATGTTTCAGTAAAATATTAATAAAATGCAAATATACATTTTAATGTACATCTGCAGCTTTAAAATGCTTTTTACCAGAATGTGCATTCTGCTTATAGAGCATTCTACTGCAGTGGATTTCTCCACCATCCATTAGAAGCACCAGACACTACACATCTGTTGACTCTGTCTTCTCCAATCCAAAAAAGACTAATTTCCTCTAGAGCTGTTGCTTAAGATATTAAAAAGCTTGAAGTGGTTTCGAATGTATTTTACTTGGGTGCTAAAAACGTGAAAACTACAAGATTTTTACTGTATTGCAGTAAACCAGTTTGCTTTTTAATTGCATTTTAAAGTACTTCAAATGGTCAAGAAAGCAGTTTCCTGTGCTCTTCACAGTAATCCCTGCTAGGTGCATTTCCTCCTCTTTATTATGTGTATGTTCTTTTTGCCTCTTTCTGTTTATAAAAATGAACTTTTATATATAAACAGACTCCAGAGGCCTGATAAAAACAATCATCACATGGCTTCCTTCAGAAAGCATATTTGTAAGTAGGTAAACCAGCAAGTTGCCTCATAAAAACACAACATTATTTATTATATCACTGAAGTACAGAAGTTACTTAGCCAATTTGTACACAGATTAACTATCAGACAACACAAACTCCAGCGTTAACCTGGGGTTTTGTGCTTGTGTAGACCTAGTAGCAGGATTTTTCCTCTTTATCAATCAACTGCTCACCTTTACTCCCCAGATTTCCACTGCCTTCACCTTTTAAGAAGGATTGGTGTGAGCTAAAGGGCTTTTCCGTCTAGAAAAGAGAGTCCATCCTCCCATGGCCCTATTGAGTTTGGTCTCTGCTGAGTCACTCCATTAACTAACAAAGGTGGGAAGCTCATGCTCAGGACATCAGAGGCAACCCACTCTAAAAGCTGACAGCCACAGCTTTGAAGTTGTCTTTGCCAAGGATTTTGCATTCCATCAAAACTTGTATGACAAAAAAAATGGAATTTTAAGGCCAAAATAGCTTGTGGAGTTCATCTGAGCTTTCCCAGTTGATGCAGTGTGCAGCTGATGTGATCTGTATGAATAATGTTTATGCAATCTTAATAATCTGCTGTGAGACATGCTATCAATTTTTATGTTTTACTACACATAAAGCACAACCTTTCAGACACAAAGGCTCCTTCTATGGCCAAAGATGTCAACTATATGCTAATTATTAATGTGTACTTACATTCTTTGTTTAAATATATTACCTCTACATACCAGGCAGGGGCTGTGCTCCAAAGGATCAAATTAATAAAGCACAAACATTCCAGCCTGGAGAACTCTTTGTCAGTTATGCCTTGGAATCAATAATACTGGTTTGTAGTTTTTTAAAACATGGAATAAATCCATTAGCTTAAGAGACGCAACAGTTCTGTCATGTTTAATGTGCTCACTTCCCAAGGCACCACATACAAGTTAAGTAAGGCAAAGAGCCACGCATGTGGCACTTCATTGAATACCACGAAAAAGGCAAGTTTGGGAAGGTTGGGTGTCTGGGAGACATTCCAGCTCTAGTCTTCTGGTTTGTTCCAGTGCAAATATTTAGTAACAACTTTAAGAAAATAGATAAACCAAGTATCCTATGACAACTTAGGAAGAAATTCTTTACTGTGAGGGTGGAAAGGCGCTGGCACAGGTTGCCCAGAAAAGCTGTGGCTGCCCCATCCCTGGATGTGCTCCTCAAATACAGCAGATGAAAAAGATGATGCTGTGCCTCATCTGTTTACTTGGACATCCCATATACCTGTGCCTAGTAACAGAACTGGAGAATGGGAACTTACCAGCAGGCATGTGCTTTCTTCAGCAGTTTTGATCTTTATGAGTGCTCAGTCTTCAGTGGAAGATGACGACAAACGAGTGTGTGGGACAGCAGCAGTGAGCAATGCCAAGCTCCTCCTCAGGAGGCTGTAGGCATAATCCCCTCACTCCAGCCTGATGTCAGCTTATTCAGCTGCATGGTAGAGCAAAACACTTCCACTTGGCCACATCTGTGTTTTGCAGCCTCTTTTCTCGTGGTCCACTTCTCTGATTTTCCTCTAGTACCAGCATCTGATGTTGCTGGCAGTCCCCATTGCAACAGACAAAGTTTCTCTGCTGGCATTTCCACCACAGCTCGATGTCAGAAGCTGCATTTAAGGAATTGTGGTGTTCTTAGGCTGTCACTATCTTTGGGTTTCCCATAGCACTTCTCCCTTTCCTAGCTACCCCAGCAGTCCCATCTGCCCTTTGCTACATTGGCTTATTTTTTGGCCAGGGTACCAGGTTATTAGGCATGCCTCAACTTAAAAACTACATCTTAAAAACCTTGTGTAATTCTGTTTGTCCCACCTGGAGAGGACAGAGCAGGACTAGGTCTGCTGACCATGAACAACAAACGATGGGGGCAAGAGGGAAGAAACATAATAGTGAGCTGTCACGATTGTGGGCTGACTACAGCAGGCAAGTAGCTGTCTCTTTCCATGGAAGAACTAAGACAACAAATTAACCCAGTGAGATGCAGATTAGTGGGAAGCAGAAGGAGATGCTTCTTATCATACATCACTGTGCTGTTCAGCTGTTTTCTACATCATGTTATGGGAAGTTTGTTTATATGAGTTCCAAAATCAGCTCATGGGAGATAGAAATATCTCTCAAGTGCTGTTTAAATACAATGCTGTCCCTGCTGGGGAAGAGACAGGCTCTGAGGAGGGGTCACCAGGGGCTCAAAGTTATACAGGGATGAATCACAATGTATTTCATTACAAAGCTTTTCTCCCACCCTCCCCTATGAAACTGGTACTTACTGGTCACTGTCATGCCAGCACACTGGACTATATGAACTTTTGGCCTAACCCAAATTTTTCTTTTCCCAGATTTGAGACTTAAGAAATTACTTTGATTCAGCAACAGAGAAGACTGAGGGAAAACATAAAACAAGAAAGGACAAAAGAGGCACGGACTACACACATTTTCATGGCAAAGTGAGCCAACAGGAAAGATTTCTGAGCACTGGGAGCAGTGCTAAGAGGTTGTCTTGACCTGACTCCCATGTTTCCATGTTAACCAGACCTCCATTAGGCAACCTTTCCCCCTTTAGTTAACCAGATCTCCATTCAGCAACCTTACCCCCTTTAAAATAGACTTGTAATTAAGTGAAAAGGCAGTAAAAAGAGCTCCAGAAGCCTGGACTTGTAAGCAGAGAGATGGTCACCATGCTGGAGAAGACATCTAAGCAACTGAGAGCAAGTCCTAGTCTCTCTGAGCAAGCAAGCAGAGACAAATGATACAGTCTTAAAGCATTTGCTAAGTCTACCCAAACCATCAAAGTTCTGTAAACAGAACACTAACTTCTGCTATAGCTCCAGGAGACCAAGTGTGTGGCTTTCTACTTTATAAAGCAGGAAGTCAAAATAAAATTGGAGCTAGATGTTCTCATCCTCTACTTTCAGGGCCTTGTGAAAAACCCAGTGCAAACGGAGCATGCAGCACTAACCCCTGAGGCTGGACTGTTTGTCCCTGCAATAAATACTTCACTAGTGAATGTTTGCAATTTTTTCTTCATTTGTATAAGGACCGAGACAGTAATTTATACAAGGAAGATTCTTTGAGTAAGAAATGTGACAGTGCTATTTCTGCGGTTTCAGTCCAGATCCTGACTGCCGAAACTTCACTTGTGTGTAAGGTTAGTTCAGTCATAGGTGTGCAAACAGCATTTCTTGGGCCATTTTGCCTTGACCATCAGTTCAGAAATTGCCATTGTATTTAATGAAACCACGTAAGAGAAAAAGCAGTGGGCACCTATGTAGCAAAGCAGAAAAAATGAGAAGAGCGAAGTTAAACCAGTTGCTCCAACTCTGCACATAACTTTGCTTTTAAGAGCCTCATGGACCTATGCCACAATGACTTGTGAGGGCTCAAACTCACTTTCAGCCCATTCAGCTTGTAGAATAAACTAAACTTCTTCATTTGACTCATACCAGTAGTTATGACTGCTCCTAGTAAATGGTCTTGTGTGAATACTTACACGAGCACTGTAAATCATCATGAGCATCTGTAATGTTCTGCACCCTAGGTGTGCATCGTGTGCACACAGATCCCAATTTCCACTTACACTTGATTTTTGCAATCAAGTAAAAGTTAGAATACTCCTATAACATACTGTCCTGTTCACCATATAGAAAACTTGTATTTATCTGGAGATTTCAGGATCATATTGCTGATCACGGAAGACCAGCAGAAGATGCAGACTGTACTGACATAGTTTTAATTAATGATAATTAATTACCCTAAAGCATTAGGTAAGAGCTTGAGGCACAAATCATATCTACTTAGTACCAAGAGTGATCTGGAATCAGATTTCCTCACTGATGCCCTTGCAGCTTGCTTTCCATATCTGGGGAACATGAGAGTCAAAAGCTTAATTGCACAGTGGAATGCAAGCTGTTTTAATTATTCTGGTTGCCGAAGTCTACCACAGGTATTTCTGTGCAGAATGAAGTTAAACTGCCTGCCTTTACCTCTAAATGTTGCAGACTGAGAGGCTGCCACACTGTTATCTCCACCATCCACTCTGGTCCTTTCACCTCTGTGTTTTTCAGGGTGCTGAGAGTACACCAGCACAGAAAGTATGTGTCATGGCTTGTATAATTAACTCCCTATCTTGCGTTTCAAAGTTGTACCAAAGTCCTCTACAACTGAAAATGCTTTTTGCTGGTAAGTTGCAGTTAAACGTAACACAGTACACAGAGAACTGTTAAGTATTCACCTAGGCAGTCTGTACCATACACCAACATTGGACACTGCATTCTGAGGTTCTCCAACAGATTTAGGCTACTTTGGGCAAGGTGCAAAGACTCTGCTGTGAAAACCAAGCTGCCACCCGGAACTTGTTCTGGGTCTTACCTTTTGTTTCTTTTTCTGAGAAGAGTGTGCAGACCTCTGCAAGTACTTACCACATCAGTGCGCAAACACACCAGAGCTCTGAGGTGCCATTCTGCAGGCGGCTGCGGAAACTGAATTCTTACATGAGCTCGAAACCAGACAAATTCTTAGAAGAAACCTCCACCGAGGTTTATGAGATGTGCGGATACTGCTGTTACCTCCAAAATCCCTGAGCCACATATTGCTGGGAAGATGGGCTTGTGCTCTGCAGACCTGCAAAACCTGCTTGCTCTGAGCTCTGCTCCTATAGCAGTATCCCACGCTGGTCACTTTTGGAGACAGCTGCTGGATTAGACAGGATTTTGGCAAGGCTGATTTTGACTTTGGCAGAAAGCCTGCCAGCATGCATATTAATGTAAATATTCAAAGTAGAACAACTTAGTAACATTTTACAATTACTTTCTCTTCAACTAAGCTTCAAGACGTATGTGGAACTTGCAAGTAAAGGACTGACTTGGTACAGAAGACTTACAGATCATAGAAAGGTTTGAACCTGAAGAGACCTTAAAGCTCATACAGTTCCAACCTCCTGCTATGGGCAAGGACACCTTCTACTAGACAAGTAATTTAAAGCACGCCCATTTCATAGCAGCTGCTTTCAGACTGATCGCATTCAGCCGGCTTGCTGGTTTAAGGAACAAACCAGCTACGCTTTGCTACAGCTGTTTCTTAATTTCCTAAAAACATACGAAATTTTAGGGACTGTACTCATCTGAGTATCATGCAAAGATGTGGAAAGGATAAGTACAAGTAGATTACACCCAAGTAATGTGATTGCAAATTCAAGCTGTACCAACAAAGCAGTACATGCACACATGGCACCCCAAGTGTTCTTTTATAATATTGCATTCAAAAAGTGTGTGGCTTTGGGAGAGAAAAAGCACCTGGGGAAAGACGATTCCATGCTCAATGCGTCTCTGTACAGTTTATTTTACAGGAGATGAGATGAGCACTGTGGTGCATATAAACTTGCAGAACAATATAGGAAAATACAGTTTAACCATATGAAATTGTTTTACAGTAAAGACAGAAAAATTATGTATAGGAAATACCTTCAACACTGAAGGACAAGATCCACAGCTGACATAAAGTAGCTTCCACCAAACTCTGCCAGTTTACCCGAGCTGAAGATCTGCCCCTTAAATCTTTTCTGCATTCAACTTCTTAAGTTCAGTAAAATGATTCCTTCATGTACCCTTATGGGACAAAAGCCATCCTATAATATGCACAATGATCTGAGATTTACTAGTTACCCAGTCTGCATGATACATAAACTATTTAAGGGGTCTATTCAGCCAAAATTTGTGTAAAGTTATAAAATTTTGGTTAAAGATCTTTAAAATAAGTCATTAGTACTGGCAAAAGACAACTTTCCTAGAAATTTAGAAGTATTTAGCAAAAGTTACACAAAAAGGACCAAATAAGCAACTTCATTTTAGTAGAAAACTCTGGTTTAGTGATCTGGCTGCCTTTGAATCCCTGCAGTCAGAATGTCTGCAAAACTGCTCAGTGGATTTTCACACTATTTTGGGCTGCTGGAAGAATGGAAATAATCTAAGGAGAAGAAAATATTCGTCCAATACTAGTACCTGCTTCATGTCATAATGGACAGAGGTTGTGATCTCTATGGAGTATTTTTGACCTGCTAGATTAAAAGTCCGATAAGTGGACACTCAGATTTTTTAGGCTATTCTGAAAATTTCAGCCATCACATCAAAAAAGAAAAAAAAAACAACAAAACAACCCCAAAAAACAACCTCCAAAAGAACAAGGGATTTCAGGTCAGGAATTCCCAAATTCAAATTACTGAGATTGTCATGTCATGGAGATGGGAGATCCCTGAAATCACCTTTCAGCTTTAGACTTCCAGTACCAGAAATTTTTTTCTCAGCAACTGCATTAAAAAAGTCAGGTTGTTTTGATTTTACACAAGAAAGGCCTATCTAGGCCCCAAATGCACTTACTCAACTACTTTCATGCAGAATTCCCTGCTTACTCTACTGAATGGTGTGTCAGAAGACGAGGTTAGCAACTCCTTCAATGCAGTTGCTTTTAAGTCTTAACATTTCCCACTTCATTTTCAGCATTGAGAATTTAGGATGACTGTGCTGGACGGTAAATGATCACTGAGACAAAGCCAGGTCTACTGGGTATGTGGACGTCCTAAAGGAGTGCCCAGTGCAGAGCAAGGGAGGTTGAGAATCCTGCACAGATCTGTGCAAACTGGCTGGGAATTTATAAGGTGAACCTGTGTATTCTACATGCTTGTGGCAGATACAATTTAAAGAGGCACTTCAAGGGGAATTACTAACAGGATTTTAGTCTGGTTGTGATACAAGCTGTTACTCAGTTCTTTGTTAAATCAGTAGCCCTGAAAGACTGTATATGAGAATTACAGTCTATCTACTCACTGAACCTGAATACAGCAGCTAAAAGCTTTTGTTCTTAATATCCACTGAGTTTGTCTCTTACACCTGAAGTAGTTCAACTTAATGTAAGTTGAGGGAATTAAATCTGAATGTTTTAAATAAATATTTTTTTCCTGTTTTTTTTTTTTTTTACCTGTAATTATTACGTGGTAACACTTGTTTTTATTGGTCTATGGAAAAATTTTATCCATGTACAATTCTTATAATCAATTGCATCATTAGGCACAAAAGGTTTCGGCCTTGAGGAAATGGGATTAGAAATTGAAGACAAATTGTACTATCTGTTGGTCCCTTCAGAAAAAAAAATGTCCAGGAATTAAAACTAAGCTGTGACTAGCACAAAAAGGAGGCATTGTACTTCCAAACCCAGTGGCTGGTAAGAAAAATCCAAAAGAAAAACCAAAATAACCCCTCCCAAAAGCATGCATTTACCACTCTCAGAAACTATCCAAAAGCATGAAGTTTGGTTAGTCAAAATTAAAGAAAAGATCATCAAAACTGGGGTATCTCAGTGTTAGAGGGTTGGCTACAGTACCAATGAAGAACTGAAAATAAGAATTGAAAGATGCACATTTATATGAGTAAGATCTACTATAAGACAAAAGGTTGTGAATATTATTTATACGATAGTGCTTCTCAGGAAAAGACAAGGATTGGCTGTTAGGAAAGACTTTATCACCAAGAAAGATGATGTGCTCCAAGCTTCTGGAAGATACCTGCACACCAGGCTTGACACGTCCTTGCCGGACTTACAGTCAGTTCAGTGCACGGGCGCAGGGCATCATAGTGCTGTGATGCCAGAAACCATACTGTAGCACCAGGGTGGGATTGCCACATACTGGTCTCCCACTGGCACAACTAGGTGCTACTTGGAGAGCCCTGTATCAAGCAACAGATACTAGGAAATGTTTCATCACTGCTTTTAATGTGCTAAGCAGAGTTCAGAGTGTGAGGAGCCTATTAATGGACCCACCAGAGTCTGAGGGAGACAAGTGCCTTGTGTCCAGAAGCTCAAACGCCACTGGGGCAACTAAAGATTTTCCTGCCCTATGTGTCTGGTTTTAATTTGAATATGCCTGTCTCTATTCCCACCTGGTTAAGTTAAATGTGACCAGCAGGCTCCTCTGGTAGAATGCCAGACAGCTCTGCTGTGCAAAGAAGGACGCTCAGCAGCCATTCCCTACCACCGTATGAGTACAGGAGGGATGCCTACACAGCAAGAACTATCCACAGCAATGCTTCAGCAACCTCTGAGATCTCATTCTTCTATTTCAACACATGCTGGGTAGAAAAAAGCCTAGACTTTCCAGAAAGGTGATCAAGAAAGCTCATTTTAAAACTGCCTTTTTGACAGTCTTTTGACTCACAAAGCGCAAAAAGTTAAGGGTGACCAGGACTGCCTCCAGGACACCAGACTCTGCCATCTCTGGCAACAGACCCAGCAGGCTGCACTAGTGCAAAAAAGCACACTAGCTACTATGAAATAGCTAGTATGTTTGCAATTCAGAAGAAAACAATTAATTGATCACACCAAGAAGTCACATTACTCATTCCAGGGGGACCTTCAAGGTGCTGGTCTGGATTCCTTAAGGTGCTTGATACTGAAGACCCACCTGGGTGAGCAGTGTTCTTTTTCTCCCTGCGAGTGACTGAAGAAATAGATGAGCAAAGCTACTTTTTATCTTAATTTTTGATTTGGGTTTTTACAGATGCATCAGAAGGTAAGCTGTAGGACCATGATCTAGAGCTGTGCTCCTACCACAGTCTGACACAGGGTCACTCATGGAACTCCTGGGAACTGCATGTACAGCAGCTAGGTCTTACACATTAAGTATCTATCTGAGGTTCTCATTTCCTAATGTTTACCTTATTATACATGTACTCAATGACTAAGAAACCCCCCTCCCCCCCCCAAAAAAAAAAAAGTCTTGTGCATTTCTATTTGTTAGCCTGATTTTCAAAGTCTTTTATCACCTACATCCCTGTTGTGTTCCAAGAAATCTCGGAGTGCCAAGCACTTCCAAAGAGCAGGTGAAAAGAGTGCACATTTCTATGTAAAGATTCTAACTTGCAGCAAATAATCCAACAATGACATTAAAACAGGGACAAATTTAAAGAGATTCTGAGAAATTCTGAGCGCTACTGAGCATGTAAAAGTTCCCTGTGAATACTTTACAGAAAATTCCTCTCAAGGAAAAAGGGGTGATCTGAATGCAGTTCACTGTCACAAGGCAACTACACAGACTGACATTATAGCATGAGGCTGTCAGTTAAACAAAAAGCATCTAATTCTTCAACATCAAACCGCACAGATGCATGAAGGCTAAAGAGAACCACAGCACAACTTCGCATGCTGCCTGTTATGCACAAAAAGAAGCACGATTTCAATGTTTTGTAACTGTGCAACACAAGGGGGAGCAGAGCTACCCCACAGCAGCTCAGGCAGGGCTGCAAGAAGGGGAAAAGTATTCTAGAAACATAACAGGGATTTCCTTACGACTTGCAACTGCTGTTATGATATTTAAAAAATAAAAAATATAAAGTTATCTCTAAAGATCCCAGTGTCAAATAATAATGCATAAGGGAACAAGCGAAGTCTTTCAAAAGATGTTCAGCACACAGAAGTAATTTACAAATGCAAGTGAATCTGGAGCAGATTGAAAATCTGCTGGAAAGCCTTTTTGGATGTTGCTCTATAAAAGCAACTGGAATCTTGACAGTGATGGGAGGAAAGTGCATTTGGCTCACATGGTAAAGGACTCCTTGCTTTCAGCTCAGCAACTCCAACAGGAATCAGCCAACAGCACTGGATCCAGAGTGAGTTCTGTTAGAAAATAAGCTGAAAGAATACCTCAGAGAAAAACTTCCAACAAGGACTCTCTGTTGAGTAAGCTGTGCCAGGAGATGCCTTTGAAGACATAGGTGGGCTGGTGTGGATGATGAATAAAATTCACATTCTGCACGGCAGCTGAAAATACAGCTGGAAAACACCTCACCAGCTCTGGGACCAGAGCCAGCACACCCAATGGATTCAAAGCCATAGGAATTCACGAAGCCTTTTTGCCCACACAATGGCCAAAAGGCTCTGGCTGAAATAAAGATCACCAGGGAGTCAGAGGCTTGACAGCACAAGTATGTGACAGCATTGGTTAGACAAAGAGCAAGTGTCACAGTACGCAGGTGGCTTCAAAGACCTGGGCAAGTAGAGCTCCCAGATAAGAATGAGCTACAAGCAATTCCCACTGACTGTACCTCTTCAGGTAAAAATGCACAACACTAATCAAAAGCTCTCCCTCTGCTCTGTGACCAACAGACCATCTGAAGATGTAAACCAGCCTTGTCACTCAACAGAAAAAGATTCATACACGTAGTAACTAAAATAGTAAAAACTTGGATCGAGTGTGTGAGCCCACCTGCCAGGCAAAATGGGGTGACACTTAAGCTCAGTACCTATGAAGGTAAGAGGCTTACTTTGCTATTCCTATTTATCAGTTACATTGCAACATCATCATGCTTTCCACGTGCTAGCTTTGTTACCTTAACACAAAGCTGAATACTGCTCCGGACAAGAAGCTGTTTACGATGAGCAATTGCATTTTTGCAACTCAACGGAAGATTAATTGAGCAATGCTGTGACTCCCAAAGTTACCCTGTAAGGAATGAACATGAGGGCAGGTGTCCATATCCTCAAACACGCCACCACCTTCTTTGAGGATGTTGTCCATTCAGAAGCACAGGGGCTCCAGCATTCCCTGACTTGTAAGGCATGCCACTGTCCAGGATCCATCAGCCAGAGAAATGAATGAGCCAGGTAACACTGATCCTACAGTCTGCAGTGTCATATCACAAGGGAATACCAACTTTTGCAGGAAATAAGCTGCAAACTGCCTATGAGCAACAGCAAAACTTCCCTAACACTTCCACCTATTACACATGGATGTCTTGTTTTAGAGAAAGCATCTCATCCACGGCAGGGCAGCACTGCCTGAGAGTTTGCTGGGCCCTGTAATGATTAACAGCCAGGTACAAGTGCTCTCCTCAGGTTATCAAAGTGAAAAAGGGAGACAATCTCCATCAAAAGAACAATCATTCTGTGCAGCTCACGCATGCCTGCAACATTTCAAATGGACCAAAACCAAGAACTAGGAGAACTGCCTGGAAATAAAACAACAGGGAAAAAAACAGCTACCAGAAAAGACAACTGAAAAATGACAGCAGCTTAAATGCAACTTAGTAGAGGAACCAAAATACTCTTTGGTCCTCACAGAAACCTGTGGACAGTATTTCCAGTCCAAAATAGATAAAATAGAAACATCTTTAAAGAGGAAAAGTAAAGTGTAACTGATAACAGATTATTTCAGGTGTTTTTAAGGAGAATCGTGTATAAAGTGCACAATTAGCTTGGTTTTGCAATCAAAACAAGATTGTGGTGAGGTGGCATCAAGATTGCTTATTTTGATTTACAATAGAGCTTAGAACACAGGGGTCCACCTGAGATGCAGCTCTAAAGTACTCCAGTTATTTTTGGCCATTGAAGTTTTGAAAGCTCACCTTGCCCCTGTGGTTTAATAAAAAGAAAAGTGCCTGTCCTCCAAAGTGCATGGTAGAGATAGGAGAAGTATCATTGGTATGACAAAATGAGTAAGACAGAGTCAATGAATAGGAAGACCGCGAAAGACATCATCACAAAATATCCCTGCTCTAGCAGCAGAAGAGGAGTCTGGGGAAGAGTATGTACTCTACTGAGTTCAGGGACTGTGTGACACAAACCACATTTCATTTGTACTGCAATGGTCTTGGCAGGAAGTTAAGGGAGTCTCACATAACTGTGCCGGGTGCTTCCAACACTGAGAATAAAACAGTAGTCACAAATTCAGAAGTGTGTCTGGAAGAGTTACATGAGGAACAGTGATCCTGAGCATGCAGTGGTCACGGCACTGCACTTGTCAATGCGCAAAGGTTTACAAAGGGTAATGATGCAGCAGAGATGTGGGTTGTAGAAGCATTTTTCAAGACAAGAATGAATCTATACTAGTAAAGAGATGGTTGAGAAAAAGGGAACAGTAGGAAAATGCAATAGAATTCAGACTGAAATAACAAACCAGGAAAATAATCACTGCAGCATTATTAAATATGTGTTTCAGGTAAGACTTCTCTGTGTCTCAGCTTGAATTTGTAAAGGGGAATATTAATTCTCAATGATCCAATCACAGCATTCAGAGGCTGGTGAATAAAAACCTAGAACAGTAGTAGAACAAAAGGATGCAATTTTGGTGCTGGGGAGAAAATGATGGAAACAATGAGGTGAAGTGGATCAAATAGAATAGTACTGTTTGGGAAATTGTAGATAACAACACAGTAAAGGCCACACTGGTGAGAATCAAGGTTTCTGCTGGATCTAAAGCAAGAATCTTGGCATTGTATGAAATGCTGAAAACTGTATTACCAGCAACACTGAACAGTCAACCAGAAAAGACAGAAAGAAAAGAAAATGAATTTTCAAAAACCTTTTCAAAACCAGACTCCAAACTGCAGAATATTATGTGCCAGGAGCAGTGTTACAATTTCGGTAGTTTGTGGTAAAGGTAACACAGGAAAAGCCTTGGGTTAAGAATCAGCTGGTGCAGAAGTGCTGGGCACCTACATCTCCTATATCTAATGCAATCTAGCATCACAGATTCATAGCACCTTTGAGAATCAGGCTCTAAAAAAATAAACCCCACAATTTAGCTGGAAAAACTTGGCAATTAAAGATACCTAAAGGCTGCGATATTCACCTGAAGGAACCAACAAAGGGCAATTTAAACCTGGATCCTAAATCAAATGTTAGAGGGCTGTCTTTAAGGAGATTTTGTGAGAAAACATCTTGCATAAGCAGGAAAGGTTTTGAGTATCTCATTTATTCCTTGGTATATAACCTCTTTCTGTCACTGAGGGCACTCAGACAGCTAATGAGGTAGGTATAGCATGACCAAGTCTTTCCTTATAAATAACAGTGATGGTAACACTTTCAACCTTATTGATAGGCCTGGAACAGAAATCATGATGACAATGGGTTTATGTATCCCTGAGAGGGAGTGTAAAACAGGAAGAATAGAAGTCTTCTCCATAGATATTGGGAGAAGGGCCTTGGTGGGAAACTGTGTTATATGAAATAAATGTATTTGCACAACACTGCTGCAAGATACATGTTTTATAGATGGGGGAACCGGAAAAGTTACTTGACTTGCCCATAGCCATGAAAGCAGTCAGTGACAGACCTGGGATTCATGATCAGGACTTCCTTGCCTCCTGCATCATGTTCAGTTATCCACTTGCTGGCCAGAGGCTCACTGTATGGTTGTTCTAACATACTGTATAAAGATAGTCATGCAAGGGATGTAGCACAAAGTCACTGAAGAACAGAGCTCTCCTTGTACCAGAAAGCAGATTTCTTCTGGAAGCTGCGTGCAATTGGGAACCTCTGGTGGGAAGCACACATCTGGTTTCTTCATCCTGGAATGTCTGGTGCTTAAGGCTTAGCACAATGAGGACCATTTTAATGACTAAATGTAACAGAGATGGCCTGTACAGGCATAAATTACAAGGTGTCTGGTAGTGGAACAACCTTTTCCCTATGCTCTTCTGACCCTTAAAAAGCAAACATTAGCTGGGTTAATTCAGTGGACTCATGACATACAACTAAAGATCAGTCTATATTTCCATGTCCACAGGTCGGATATCTCCAGTTTTGTGTTCTTTTACCCACAGTTCCCTGTCTTTGGCAGGATCCACTTTCCGAAGCAACTGATCCACGAGCTCTACTGTCTAAAATGAACAAAACAAGAATCAAAATGTCAAGGGCACATTTCAAGCAGAGGCAGTCATTGCTCTGAAGCATAGAGCAGCTATGGGCACACCTATATTACATTTGCAGACAAGTGAGAAGTGCAGGTACACATGACTTAGTGGACAACAGCCACATCTGAACGTGAAGCCTCACAGCAGGAAGCAGAGGCTGACTTTTAACATCAAGCAGAGACAGGCTTCCTATGGAAGGCACTAGCCAGATGGTCTCTGCCTCCTGCCCTGCAATCTGTACCTTACACCAAAAATGACCATGTACTGAGGTCAGCAAACAGCCCCCATATTTTAGTATTTGAAAACTAGCCAGTTTTTTAATAAGAAAAAAATATATATATTCCCTCTCCCAGCTATTTACCACCTTCCTTGCAAGAAGAGATGAGCCCAGGAATAGTGCATCTTTCTGGGAGAACTAATAATAGCTCATGCTGTCCAAATGTAACTCAATTCAATGTGTCTCCCCCAACAAGAAGCTGTGATCCAGAAGTATGAAATGTAACCAGGATAAGAGAGTCTTGGAGGAGCAGAAATGTAGGGTGGCAGTAAAAACTAACAAGCTGACTGCATACACTTTTCACACCTTCTTTTGATACGGGTCAGCCAGATCAGGATAGGGACTGTTCTGCTCAGCTGAAGTACAATAAAGGCCAAAGGGACCAAACAAAAAGCAGACTTACACTTTGGTTGAACATGTCTGTCTCATGCCGCAGCTGTGTATACTGGCAAAGATGTTGCCGAATCATCTCCACCCTTTCAACTTCTAGTCTCTCAAGCTCCTAGACACAAAAGAAAACAAGTTCATATTTTGGTTGGAAGCTGATCTTGAAGGCCCAGAGAAGGGATGACACACAAAAGGTTGTCAGTCAGTGTGATACTACTCCAGGGTCATGCTTTGGAGCTGAACTCTGTGATTGCTCATCCCTCTGATTTGTAGAGAATCAGAGACAGCAAGCAACAGAACTCCCTTCATTCTGAACCCAGTGACAGAAAAGAACCATAGAACCACAGAATAACAGGTTGGAAGGGACCTCAAGGATCATCTGGTCCAACTTTTCTAGGCAAAGCATAACCTAAACTAGATGCCCCAGGACCCCGTCAGGCTCAATCTTAATAGTCCAAAGCTGTGGTCATCACCGACCTTCAAAGGGCACTGTCCTGTTTGAGCCATTTTGTCTGGGTTTCCCTGAATTCTTGAGTGCAATGGGAATATTTATTCCATTTGATGGGGAAAGTAATTAAATTTGTAACACGACATTTGCTAATAAGTACAAAGTAGATACAGTCTAAACTTCTCCAAAACTGAGACAACCAAGGGAGAGAAACAAGCTACTATCCTTAAGGATGCTGCAAGCAAGAAGGCATCTGTTTCCTGCAGGAAGCTTTGTATGTCTTGTTGCTAGCTCCAGAAGTTGCAGTGGAAGCAGGAGACGATGTTGAGTGGTACAACCTTACTGCCCTCGGTCTAACCAGACACCTGTAAAAGCTGTTTTCTTTCCACCACATGATGAGCTGTTACAAATATCCACCTCACTCAGCTACCAGTAAGCAGACCCCAGCAATGATTCAGTTGAAAAGGCAGATGATTTCTAACTTTCCTCCAGCTTTTTCTGCCTCCCTCTTCTCCTGGATTCTGATATTATACCCCCAAATCTGCATTAAGTCCCTCCTTGTCCATCTGAGTGGAAGAAGCATGCTATGGAAGTCTGCCTTTAAAAACATATAGTGCAATGGACTTTGCTGTACCACTAGAAAGCTCTGTATTCACAGGCACAATGGGGGGCCCAAATCTTTTAAAACTGCTGTCAGAGGGCATTTCTGGTGTTCACTTACTGGGCATCAAGGTGGAAAGCAACGTGAGCATATGCAAGCAGACAAAACACTTCATTGCCTTCCCTGTGCTATCTACAAGTTGTTAAACATCTTTTTGGAAACAGATTATTCCTTACAGCACAAAAACCTCAGGTGGTCAACTACCTGCCTGGGGAGGAAGAGCAAAAGAGCTTATAGAATCACAGAATAGTCTGAGTTGGAAAAGACCTCCAAAGCTCATCTAGTCCGATCCCCCCTGCAATGAGCAGGGACATCTTCAACTAGATCAGGTTGCCCAGAACCACATCCAGTCTGACCGAGAATGTCTCCAGGGATGGTGCATCCACCACCTCAATGCTGGAAACACAGAAGACCTTGTCTAGAAAATGGTGTCAAATATCATGGCTCAAATCATCTGTGTTTCACATTTTACTGTATCCAGCTCTGGACTCCTCAGCACAAGACAGACAAGGAGCTACTGGAGAGGGACCAGTGGAGGCCACAAGGATGATCAGGGGTCTGGAGCATCTCTCTTATGAGGAGAGATTGCAGAAGCTGGACCTGTTTAGTCCAAAGAGCAAACTGAGAGGGAATCTCATCAGTGCAGATCAATAGCTCAACGGCGGGTGACAGGAGGATGGGGCCAGACTCTTCAGTGGTGCCCAGCAACAGGATGATGAACAATGGCCATAAACTAAAATAACAAGAAGTTTCACCTCAACATGAGGAAGAACTTTCCATAGAGGGTGGAAGAGCACTGGAATAGGCTGCCCAGGGAGGTTGTGGAGTCTCCCTCTCCAGAGACCTTCCAAACCTGCCTGGATACGTTCCTGTGTGACCTGCTCTGCGTGGCCCTGCCTTGGCAGAGGGTTGGACTGGACAACCTTCAGAAGGCCCTTCCAATCCCAATGATTCTGGGATTCTGTGAAACACCCACAATAGTGTCATCCATATTAGCCTGTCCCTTAATTCTCATTCTCATCCATAAACTCTCAACTTGTTTGTCTGTTCCTGGGTAGAGCTCAACATATCCCAGTTGCTCTCTCACATAAAGAGCAAATTCCTCTAAAGCCATCTACTAGCACACTTCTGGGTCGTACTTCTCCAGGAGCAAACATGCAGCCAACATACCTGGCCATATCTGGACACAGTGGCACTGATGGTCAGTGTCATTTGCATCAGTAAGAAACCACGAGAGGAGGGGAGAGAAGAATCAGATCCTGTATGCATAGGAACAGCCAACTTTTTCCCTCCTGTTCTGCTTTTGGGAAGACATCCTCCTCCTGGTTTTCCACTCACCCATCTGCCTTTATTTACTGCAGTTTAAATATTGCACTGACACACTTCCAAATGCTGAGCAATTTATTATCCTCTTCTTTTTAGGAGGAGTTTACAGTTTTGTATTTGGCCAATGAGAAAAATATATGCAAAAGACATTTTTATCTCCTGCTTTTGAAAGCAATCAGCTCTTATCTAGAAGGGCTGTAAGGAATAACATGAGGGAGGAGTCCTCTAGCCAAATACCGGTATTTCAAGGTTTATAGCACATCAAAGCTGCTATCTTGGCATCCTGGTGACTAACCTCACAGGTATATGCCCTTAGGGTGAACAGGGTGAGCTGTGCTATCTTCAGAGAGATAGAACAATAGGCAATCAAAGCTTGTCTCTGCTGAGGTGGCAAGAGAAGAAATTGGAAAATCATGGAACATAAAAATTCATTTGTGTATAAATGGATTTAGTGATTTATCACGTTTTTCCATGTCTTCCTTGTGTACTACTTCATCCTTCCTAGGGAAAATTGCAACGTTCTGGGCCCTAAGAAGTCCTGAACTGGTTTAATGCCTTCTCTAAAAAGAAACAATTATTTCTTCCTTCCCCTAATGATAGGAGGTTTTTTTAGAACTGAGAACAGGAAATACAATGACAGATTTATCACTCAAGTTTCCCCACTGCTTTGCCCCATAACTGTGATGAATGTTGCAGGCTATTACAATTCTGCAGTATTACGCATGTAAGACGCTGCAGTTACATACCAGAGTGGTAGTCACCATTTCCTCAAACCACTTGGACTGGGCTTGATTGTAAAGGTCCACGCAGCGCATCAAGTCATCCCCTGGAAAGTTCAAGATAGCAACACATTAGTCTTCTGTAGCCAGTGTTACCCAGCTTAGAAAGTAAGTACAGCTGAGGCTCGGCAGACAGACCCAGGAGGTTGGAAGGTCAGTCTTGGTGCCGCTGAAGGCAGTTCTGTTACATGGTATTTGTTACGTGCAACAAAATTTCACCACAATGCATTGTTAAGTGGTTGGGGTGAGAAAGAATGAGAGGGAAAGACAAGATTTTAGAAGAAAAATATGAACATTAAGTAATAGTTTACAAAATGCCCAGAAAGGTGAAAACATATAACTTCAGTTAAAAAGAGTTACAGAAGTTGTATCTGAAAAATCATTAAAATGGGAAGTCAATAATAATGAGGATAGTACTCTGTAGGTAAGCCTGCATTCTAGCACATGTCTATTTAAAACAGGAGCAAAGCATCACGCTCAAGCTGTCTGAGATCAAGGGACACTGATCTGCAATCTCATTCAAGTTGCAGTCTCCAGCCTCTGGAGATGCTCTGGCTCCCTCCCCTGCTCACGGCAGGAACACAATAAGCTGCAATGATTTCATGTTTTTTCTTTGTTGCAGGACTCTGATCTGACAGACAGGGAAAGATGGGCAGACAATCTGGAAGGCATGGATTTGAGATTACTGCTTTCTGGCTAGTAAATTCTCTTTCTTCTTTAAATGAGGCTCAGTTACACTTTCCCTAATGGTCCTATGTCTAGGTCCTGGGCTCAAATTCATCCTGTTCTTTTAGGTGCAAAAAGGTCTTTATACTTAAACCACAGACAAACCAAGCTTTAAGAAAAGGACTTCATAGACCAGACAAGTGTCAAAGAAGTAAATGCATCTGGAAGTCTCTCATGGCCTTAGAAGTTGGGGTGGCAATCAAACCCTACAAAGTTCTGGTAAAAGCTTATCCACCCAGACAGGAGATGCTTAGTTTGACAAGACAAGTCCAGGCGGCTCCTCAGGAGTTACCTGGTTTGGCATTATCTTCCACCTGAGTGAATCTGAGCCACTGTACATTCAGGAACATGAAGTCATTAAAAACATGAACAGTAGCAGTAGAAAGGCATGAGAACAGAAAGCAACGCATCAGCAACTGGTGGGATAGTAGAAGGGCTCTGGTCTAGAGCTCTCTGGTCCTATCATCCACTTGCAGCAGGCCTCATTTCAAAGCTAGATCACTAAATACTGCTACTGTGCACATTACAAGCACCCTGGCTTGGCTGCTGGGATGAGGCAAGTCCTCCCCTGCCACGCACTGTAACAGTGGCACAAAGCGGGGGAGAGTGATGGGGAGACACACCAAACTCTGGGTTACTCCCACACAATCTTCAGCTCGCCTGTACGTGTTCAACATGTAACTTTTGTTTCTCCTCAAAAGGTTGTCTATACACTTGGTCACACTGCAAATGACTCTTTCTAGTCTCTCCAAAACCCAGACCAGCTATCCTGAAGTTTTAAAAGCCTCACAACTATGAAGGACCATTCTGCCAAGGAATGGACCTATGAAGGGATGAAACATGAAAGCTCTAGTGAAAATAGATTTTCAGCAGCTAGTATGTATTGGTTTCGCAGATCTCAAGGAAGACAGCTCCTGATGGATCCTGTAGAATTGGTTTGAGCCTCTGTAAAACATGCCATATCAAGTAAAACAGAAATCATTTTAATCACTGAGTAACAGTGGAAAAAAGACAAAAAGTTCACTTTCAAAGAATAAGACACTAATAGGCATCAACAGAGCTGGAGGCAACTGGGATTTAAGAAAGAACCAAAGACTTAAGGAAAACACATTCTTAGCTGTGCTGCTTTGAATCTGACTGCAAAAGTTTCACAAGCATTCAGTTATCCCAGCACACTTTCAAAGGACAGAACAAAAGGACAATTCACCCTCCTTTTACTGTTCTCACCCCAAGTATCAAAATCATCATTTTGTGTTGTCTCACCTGGAAAATTAAACTCGTTTCTTCAGAGGATTTAACACCAGACAGATTCATAGCATGATTCACTTGGACTTTGTAGCTACTATATTAAAACCCAAGAAACACATGGGTGGATGAGCAGTTGCATCCCATCTTGTTCCTGCCCGCCCCAGGGCTATGCTCACCTCCCACCGCTGACAAACACAGGTACTCACCTGCCTGAGTGGACTTCCGCCTCGCCTTCTTGATTTCCTCTTCTGTCTTGTTGCTGAGCTTCACCTCTAGCTGCTGTGTTTTCATTTCCAGATCCTTCTGTCTCTCTGTCAAGGCTTTCCGGGCCTTGGAGTAATCAAAGAAGACCCACATGTTTTAGAGCAAAAGAACTGCCAGCTTCTTTCAGCCATCTATGACTCCTTCACACAAGTATCTACCACTAAGATGTCAGAGACTGTGCATCAGACTGGGTCCTAACTGGGATTCAAATTCTTAAGACACCATGTGGTGATCAAAGATGTGTCCTACCACCATATACAAGTCATCACCAACAAATCATAAGAGCATCTGAACTCTTCACATATTGTTAGAAAGGCGGAGTACAAAAGGCATCATCAGACTTTCATGTTTCTCAGTAACTTTTCTATCTTAGTAACTATTTCCAAAAGGAAGTAGATCTGAAGCTTCTTCTCAATGTTTTAACTAGCATCACCAAGACCCTACATTTGCTCTTCTTAAGATCTAAATTGCTGAAAGACATTCAAGTATCTCACAAAATTAACTTTTAAGTACCTTGTGGATTCAATATACACTTATTAGAAACTAACAATACCAACTTTGAGGCTTATTTTAGAGAAGCTACTTCAGGTTCATTACACCAGCAGTTAGTACTGCAGAAACCACGAACATGAGACCTGATTACAACTGATTATTTAAACTACTTTAAAGTCCTTCAGGAATTAA
This sequence comes from Psittacus erithacus, assembly GCA_009867235.2. Taxonomy (NCBI): domain Eukaryota; kingdom Metazoa; phylum Chordata; class Aves; order Psittaciformes; family Psittacidae; genus Psittacus; species Psittacus erithacus. The sequence continues at coordinate 510 of WYDI02004165.1, read as the reverse complement.
AACCCTGATTTATCAGTATCATTAGTGAACTTATATGGCCAAATTACTGAAGTGTCTTAACAAATAAACATCATTTCTACATCTGCCTGCTGACTGTTTGCTGGGGTGACAAAAGTGCATGAAATAGCTTGTTTTGCACAGGCTTGTTATAAAGAGGCCACATTTCTTCTTTATCCAGTTGTAGTGCTTAAAATGAATGTGGATTGTATTTTGTTCGCACCTTGCAGTTTTCACACGAGCTTGCAAGTTGCGCTCTTGAGGCATTACTTGAATCTTTTCAGTCTGCAGTTTTAAAGACTCTGCGCTTGGCTCGGCAGGTCGCAAGAGGGAGCCGCAGGAAAGCAATCTGGCGAGAAGCTGCGCTGAGGCACAGGGCAGAGAACCCTGAAATGGTGCGGATTGGAAGGGACCTTAACGCTTACCCAGTTCCAATCCCCTGCCACGGGCAGGGACACCTTCCACTAGAGCAGCTTGCTCCAAGCCCCTGTGTCCAGCCTGGCCTTGAACACT
>WYDI02004163.1:0-14724 GCA_009867235.2 Psittacus erithacus | reverse complement strand
CCAAAAGTCAAAAACACAGCACTGTACCAGCTACTAAGAAGGAGAAAAATGACTGCTACTGCTGAACCCAGGACAGGCAGTTACACAAAAACGACTGTTCACTGCTTGGGCTGGGCTGGGCCATAGTCAGCGAGTGCTGAGCAGTTGTGTTGCCTATCACTTTTGTTTGTTTTTCCTTACCCAGTTTTAGTTTTATAATCTCTCCTGTTATTATTATTAGTAGTATATTGTAGTTTAGTTATTAAACTGTCCTTATCTCAACCCATGGGTTTCTCCACCCAACCAGGTGAGGGAAAAAAGGGGAGTGAGTGAGCATCTGAGCTCCTTAGTGGCTGGCTCGTTTTCAACTATGACAAATTATATATATAGGAGATGCCATGGTATAGAAACAATCTGGCACCTAATGGACCTGCGTCTCTGCAGGTAAATATACTAGCTTCCAAAAAAGAGGCAATTGTGTGCCACATGTGAAATAGCTGGAATGTTGCCTGACAAGGGAAGTATCCCATAGGTTTCTGTGATCAGACACCATACCAACATCACATGCTCCTTTCTTTTTTGCCCTGTAGCATGTGTCAGCACATCATGTTTTGAGCATATGGCATGGCTTTCAGTGTTGTGACTAGTGACAAGGGCTTTACTGCACCAGGGTTGGACTGGGGGAGCTGAAGGAGAAGGAGCTGCCTTGACCATGTTATATCCCTGGGGTTTGATGCTCCCCTTATATGCCTTCCATATTCTTTTGGAGGAGAATCTAGTCTAGTGCCTTAGCATGATTTCATTGGTCACAAAATATCTAAATGTGCTGACATCATTATGGACTACTTTTTTTCCTTGCTTTCCCTCTGCCCTACCTCTCCTTCTAGAACTGAATGTATGCGTTAAATATTTATGGGAAAGGGGAAAAGTAAGGTGTTTTCTCTAAAATTAATAATGAACATACTAAAACCACACTGAACCACATTCGTACCAATTGATATGCAGCTGTCTCTTTCTTCTTTCACATACCATTAATTTTACTGTCCGCCCGTCTTTGCGGCTTTATAATTTACTCCTCAGTCTCCTCTGTCACTGTAAAACTCTTTCATATTATCTTCGAATTCTCTTTGTCCCCACACATTACTTGGGTTTAAATTCACTCCCAAGTAGATGGCATGGGTTGTTTTATGGAGTTTTGACTCTTTCTGGTACTGTCTTTACTGTCTTTGAACTCCAGTGTCTGAATCTAGGGGCGAAGTCCCTTGCCTTCTAATGGACTGTCAGAATGAAAACTTGTGTACTTTGGTGGGTAAGTTAGTGAAACTGGATTTTAATGCATGTGCTGGGAAAAGGCAGTAGGGTACATCTAATAAGGCAACTTATTATCACATGAGTTTCAGAGAAAGGGACCCTAATGCAGCAATACATGATTTGCTGCTTTCAGGTAAGTTATGTATGAATCTTTTTGGAGTTAAAAAGGATAAAATGAACATGACAGTCCAGAACAGAAAAGGGTACATGGCAAACTAAGGCAAATGCTAGGATGCAACACTAAATGGCAAATCTGCCTTTTAATGTCAAAAGTTTGGTTTGAAAAATATTGCCATATCTTATTGAGTCACTAGGAAATACCTGAGTGTTTCACTGTTTTTTCAAGGCAAAAGAATACCTTTCTTAGGTTATGTGAGGCAGCACTTGAAATGACTCCTGAAATACAGTAATTTATGTATAACAAGAAACCAGAAGCTCACAGGGAAAAACTCAGTGGAAACCCACATCAATAAAGCTTATAGCCTAAGGAACTGAGCCAGTGTTTAAATTTTGGAAACAAATCATTTGTATTTCTTTCACAAAATGCTGCTGAATATAATAAAAACTTTTCCAACATGGTTTTGACTTCAGAAAAACATCTTATTATCAGGCAAAATTATGTTACTATGCTTAGAAGCCCAAGAGCAAACAACCAAAAGATTTATCATATGTCTCATGTATTAACAATGTAATGTACCATAGACTTCCACAATGCAAGTGACACAAAAGTCTGTGCAGATTACTCATAGAAACTGTCCTCAAGTTTATTCAGAGTAGATGCACTGCTGAAAGAGGATTTAAGTAACATCAATTCATCAATGAGGAGCATATGATTCATATTAAATGAGTGTGAAGAAGACACCTCTCTTTTGCAACTTATATTACCTTCAAAATCAAAGCATGGATGCAATTTTAGAAGAGTGAGGGAGAAAAGGCATGGACTGTGTATTTTAATTTTTTCTTCATATTAAAAAAAAATAATAAAAATTGAGTAGATGCTCCCAGGTTGTGTTTGGATGCGCAGGAGGTGATTTTTCTGCAGTGCATGAATCTTTTCACTGTGACTGTATACTTGAGCCTGAGACAAATTGGGGCAGTCAGGCTTTCTTTTACCATTTCTGTACTCACTTTTCAATAAAAACCTGAAATAATAACAGAAAAGAATGTGGACTTGTTTGGAATGGTAGCAGAGGTGAAAGATAAGTCACAGGGTCTCTTCTTAAGGTGTCTTCCCTATATTCTGTTAGGGTAGAACACACTGTTGAAAAGGGGGAAGCATATCTCAAAAGCTTAATTTATGAAAATAAAAGAATATATGTGCATAGGTTTATATTAAGAGTCTGGTGCCTTACTATAGAAGAATATAAGAACACAAAAGTTAAAAACTCAGTCCAAAGATGCAATAAAATTTTTATTGTTTCAACAGCAAATTTATATAGCATGAAATCCTCTCCCAGGTGGAGTCCCAGGACAGAGAATCCAAAACATTTATTTATAAAAAAGGCTCCAAAGAAAACAAGAGTCTATTTGAACAAAATTGAACCTGACCTACAAAATCCAGAGGACTACTCACAATTTTACTGACATCCACATGATGCATATTTGTAGCTAGTGAATACTTCAGAGGTGGATAAGATTAAGTAAAACACATGAATCCCAGAAGTTGCAAAACTTATTTTAAAGCCTCAGAAAAGGAACTTTCAAGTGTAATTAGTGAAACATAGGTTATAACTCATATCTGAGGCAACCTTCCTCAAACTGGACAATAACACCTTCCTTTGAAAACAAGGAAAAGCAAATGAAATGCTTCATTTCAAAAATAATACAATTAAGGCAAATAAAGATATGGGGAGAAATTTACATATGCTTTATTTACAGAAATTTTTATGTCGCCCCAGATAATGGAATTTGAGAGATGCCTGACATTTCTTTCTTCTGCAGAGTGAAAACCAGATATTTGCAAAATCATTGATCCTCATCCAAAACTCTGCTCATTTGGTCTAAATCTCTGGACTCGCAGCATCTGTCAAGCACTATTTCTGCAGCCCTTAGCTAAAATGAGTTTTCTTCCAAAATAAGTGTATCATAAAGCTGGTTTTCTGTCCATATGACACTCAAATTCTAAGTGCACGAACTGTTTCCTTCTAAAAGCTTGGTGACAGGTTCAGTCTCTCCCCTCATAGGCTAAACAGTTTTAAGTGCAGTTTGACTTTTACATTATAAAACAGCCCTAGGGAACGCTGTTTTAAGCTACTACTTAATCGTAGCTTTGACTATGGACTGCTATATCTGTATATGCATGTAATACAGATAAATAAACAAGAAATTCTAGAAAACATCCTATGTGCCTCTAAGCACTTTCTCCCAGATCCTGAACGCTCTAAACTCATATTCACTTAATCTGTATTAATATGTAATCATATACATATATAAGCATATTATATATTGGAAGGGACCTTAACGCTCATCCAGTTCCAAAACCCTGGCATGGGCAGGGACACCTTTCAATAGACCAGGTTGCTCCAAGGCCTGTCCAACCTGGCCTTGAGCACTGGCAGGGGTGGGGCGGCCACAGTTTCTCTGAGCAACCTGTGCCAGCGCCTCAACAAACTCACAGGGAAAAAAATCTAAATCTTAATCTAAATATGTTCTTGATGAAATTATCATTATTCAGCTGACAACTTGCCTCTTATTGAAGGCATGAGAGTCTAAGGACAGACAAGTGTTTGTAAGTAGATTTGGTATCACTGATTCATATAATAATTAGAAAACCCTTAAGGCAAAATTGCATTCTTTACATTACAGGTCTGAAACAGAAGAAATAGATTGCAAAACTCAGCCCAAACTGAGAAAAATTGGGTTTTTTTTACTCAGATTTCAGAGTAAGTCTCTGCAATAAGAATGGCTGATGCATCGGGGACAGAATAAGAGTGGACAGCAAAGCAAGAAATTATTAAAGAATTATGTAGGGTAAGGTTGACAGCAGTTAAGAGTGATATGAGGAAAGCTACTGCGTGGAAAACATAGGGTTAAGGTACTTTTAGCTTAACTTAGGTCAAAGAGAAAAATATCTGTGTTGTAAGACTGTGGTGAGTTTAGTAACGCTACTAACATAAGTGATTTATTTCTTCTTATCCTTCTACTTGTCAGTTAGTTTGGATACAGTGCATCCTGAACACCTGCTAGCTTAAGATACTCTTTGTCTTCACTTCCTATTGTGCTTGCAATAAATTTTGTACGAATGTCATGAGGTTCTAAATCTATATTAGCTACCAGAAACTTACAGATGTCCTGAGAAATCCCTGATATGGCTGGTTTCTGCTAGTTTTGTGGTTGCTGATGCATACAACTCTGCCAAAGGGGAAAAGTATATCGTGAATAAGACTGTTTACTTCATCTTGAAGATCCCAGACATGACCACTGGAGGGCAGTGCGCAAGCGCCAGGGGCAGGGGACGTATGCTAATGAGTTCCCGGAATTAATTGTAATAGCCACTTTCTTGGAAATTTAATGAAAATGCATGTTTGTGTGTAATAAATATCTCCTCACTTAATCCCTCGGTGTGCAAGTTAGGAGGAGAGATTCCCCTTGCAGGCGGTCCGGTAATAATCATACCTGCTTTATAACTCTTCTTGAGTTGTAGTGATTTTGTGCATCAATAGCATGCAAAACAAAAAGAGTAGGAAGGAAAAGGAAGGATTGAATATACCAAACTCTTAATTTCTCCATTTTATATATATGGAAAAAAATATAAATTATGAATTTTAATTTGTGGGATCATCTTTTTCAGAAATTTTGCATTTTCTTTTTTGTAGAATTTCTGAAGATTCCCTTTTGGGTTCAAAACCAAAGAAATGATGAAATGTGAATATTATAGGACATATTCCTACATTAGAAGTGTGTGGACATACACAGATTTTCTGTATGAAATGTGTATTCTAGAAATTCTTTGTTCTATTATGAAAACTTGCTTAATTTCACCTCCACAATTATCATGAGAGTATGGTGTACTAGATAAACCATAAGATTTCTTGGGTACTAATTGTTCTATGAGTGAAAATATTCATTAGACTGTAGTCGAGAAATGTTGGTGTGTTTTCTATATTTATTCAAGCAAAACCTGTATTCATTTAGTGTATTTGAGAGCACAAGAAGTTTTATTTCAAAATTAATTTAGTGAGGCTGCAGGGCTTTTTGAAGAGCAAGGTGTTTCTTACATTACATGTTGTAATTACTTAATGACATTTTGTATAGTTCTTGGGATGGGATAGGATGTGACAATAGAAGGTATATATTCAGTGGCAGGTGAAATTGTCATCTTGTACTTAAGCATACCTTTACACAGTGTTTGGCACCTCTTTCAAAAATTGTTTTCTACACAAGTATTACTAATGGATAAAAATATTCTTTAATATTAAGATAAGCACCATTAGTACTCTATTAGTAGCTGAGGCAAAATTCATGCTTATGAGCTGATGCTCCTGCATTCTCGCATCTTCTACCATAAAGATAAATATGAGAAGAAATGAAAATCAAATATAGTAGTTACTTCTGGTGCTGCTGATATCTAGATGTGTCAAAACATTTGTGGAAGCAAATGGTTTTGCACTTTGTATTCATGTAGTCAGCTTCTAATACCTAAAGGGGTCACAAGAAACCTGGGGAGGGGCTTTTGACAAGGACCTGTAGGGACAGGACCAGGGGAAACGGCTTTAACTTGACACAGGGGAGACTGAGATGAGATCTCAGGCAGAAGTTCATCCCTGTGACGGTGGTGAGGACCTGTCACACGTTGCCCAGAGAACCTGTGATTGCACCGTCCCTGGCAGTGTTCAAGGTGATGTTAGATGCAGCTTGGAGCAACCTGGTCTAATGGAAGATGACCCTGCCTGTGGCAGGAGGCTGGAACTGGATGAGATTTAATGTCCCTTCCACCCCAAAACATACTCTGGTTCTCTGTAGTCTTATTTTATGTAGTTTGGTTTGGGCTTTTCTTGTAGGATCTTGTAGATTTGCGCTGCTTACAGCTCACTGAACAGCTATGCACGGAGAAGCCTCTTTCTGTTATGAGGAAGGCAAAATCTCTGCTTTATTTCCTTGTTGTCTGATGACAGGTGACAGAGGGCAGACTGCATGAAGCTCTCCTGATTATTCTGAAAAGTAGATCACAAATTTATACGGACAGCGATATGAAATTTACTGTTCGAATATATGATTTCAATAGTCACTTTTTTTTCCAGTGGAAGCAGATAAAAGGAGAAAAAATAACTGTTACCTATCTGAGTGCTCTTTTTAAATGAAACTATGCGCAACCTTTAGCAATTTCTTGTGTTAGGATCCACTTTCAGTTTTGCACTCTGCTATTTCACTGTGTGGAAGTGTATTAATCTTGAAACTAAGCATATCAGTAGAAAAACTAAGCAGGTGAGGATTTTCTATTTCAAAATGAAGAGATTTTGAGTATGGTTTTAATATAGTAGGACCCAGATGAAGATGCATTTTTTCACCCAAACAAGTTTTAAAATTTGTTCTGTTATTCACATCACCTTATGCTCTAACCTTAGTTTCAAGATTCTTTTTTCAGTTATTATCTATCTTGATAACACACAGTGTTAAAAATAATTATTTTGGTGTTTTAATGATTTCTGAAATTTTGTATAATAACCTTTGTTACTTAAATCGTCATAGGATACTGTTTTTAAATTCCAAATCTCAGTGATCGAGTAATGTCCTTTTTCACTTTTTTATACCTTAATTTTGCCACTTTTGTATTTGTCATCTATTCTAGTTTGGATGGAAGAAAATCATATGCCTAACACATCCTAAACTAGAAAAATTTACTCAATGAATTCTTCATTTTAAGTATGTTAGACGGGAAAGAATTTCTTCTCCTCTTCGTTGTTTAGCTCACTTGTTTTAGCTCAGATTGGCTTTTTACTATACTCGTCCATGTCATCCATGCTTATGTAGATTTTCATTGGCCTAATATACTGGTGACATCCTGGATCTTAAGATCCAGCAGCAGTTTCCTTTTTCATGTTGGATATATCTTGCCTGGAAATACTATATTCACCTTGGAATTTGTGTTACAGTCTTGAAAAAAGATTAGTTTCAACATTTTAGGTAATCTACCCACATTATTGTATAGAAAGTTGATCATGCAGAGGCTGTAGTTGGGCACACTTCGAGAAAGTGCATTAATTCACACAATATGGCTATACAGAGGGTGATAAAGTTCACCTAAAAAAAAACAATTTGGTTTTATTAAAATAAAATAAAAATGGACACCTCCTTAAGAAGCTGGGGATGGTATAAGTCCATCTCAGAAATGCAATCAACTTTCAAGCTCATATTAAAGTGCTATCAGCTTTGGAATTTGCTTCCATATTGATAAAATATACAGTGTCCTCTTTCTCTCAGCAACAATCTAAGTGCAAAAGAGGGGGAAAAGTGTGCTTCTCTAGTTTAAAACAAAAACCAGATACTTTGACTTTATTTTAAATGTAACTGAAAAATCTGCTTGTATTCAGAAGCTCCTACACTTGGAAACCAGTGTAATTGGCTGGTTAAGTCTAATATGTGCAATTAAAGCATAAATTAAGCATATGTTTCTCCTTGTCTTGCAATACAAAGAAGAGGTGTGTGTGTACATATGCCTAAATGCAAGATAAAATCGTGTCTATTTCAGAAAGTTCAATATACACTGTAAATTTAAATAAATATTTTAAACAAACTGTTGAATATTGAATTCTGATTATGGATCTTTAACTTTTTGATTGACAAGACTTTTTCGAAAAATAAGTTTGCTCTTTAATATTGTTGAACTCTTGCATACTGCACATGCAATTATGTAATTGTTTATAATGAAGCATTTCCAAACTTCACACTGCTGTAACTACTGTGATTTTGCAAGGAATGAATTTTGAAAATGCTTGTCTCAGAAACAAGCTGGCTGCTTTTTTTACTTAGTTCATAGAACCACAGGCTGGTTTGTTTTGGAAGGGACATTAAAGCTCCCTGCCATAGGCAGAGACACCTTCCATTACACCAGGTTGCTCTAAGTCCTGTCCAACCTCGCCTTGAACACTGCCAGGGATGGGGAAGCTGCAGCTTCTCTGGGGAGCCTCGGCCAGCGACTCACTACCCTCAAAGGAATGAACTTCTGCCTAGGATCTCATCTCAATCTCCTCTCTGTCAGGTTAAAAGTATTCCTGCTTGTCCTGTCCCTACAGGCACTTGTCCAAAGCCCCTCTCCAGCTTTCCCGTTGACCCCCTTTAGATATTGGAATACTCTCTAATATAGAATCACAGAATCTACTAGGTTGGAAAACAACATAGAGATCATTATGCCCAGTCATTACCCTAGGGCTGCCAAGCCCACCACTAGACCATATCACGTCCACACATTTTTTGATCACTTCCAGTTTTCAGTGCTTCCACCCCTTTCCTTGAAAGCCTCTTCCAATGGCTGATCAACCTCTCTGTGAAGAAATTTTTCCTAATATCAAATTGAAACCTCCCTGGCTTAGATTGAGACTATTACATCTTGTCATAGCAAGTGTTACTTGGAAGAAGAGGTTTACCCTTACCTCACTACAACGTCCTCTCAGGTAGTTGTAGAGAGTGATAAGGTCCCTCTGAGCCTTCTTCTCTGCAGACTTACTTAACAACCCTAGATCCCTTACTTTAAATCCTCAAAGTTTATGCATACCACTGTAAGGCAAATTAAAATTTTGTTGGTAGTGTTCATGGGACATAACATAGATATGCAAATAGGAAAACCACAGGGTTTTCTTTGTTCTTTATGGTACAGATTAGTAAAAGTATTTCGTAGCTTATTCACTCATAAATTGTAATGTTTCTCTAAGGTAAATTTTACATATAGGATTGAAGTGTAGTATGTGGAAAAAGGTTCAAAAGGCAACATCAAATGGGAAATTAGTCGATTTCAAAATAATGTTAAATTCTATTTTAGCTGCTTTATCTTTCTTCTGTACCTTTCATATGTGTATATGACTTTTTGCTTCCATTTTCAGAAATGTTTTCCTCTTGCTTTTATGTTAAGCACCTACCTAGCAGAAAAACTAAGACAATTGATGCAAAAATATGAAAGGAAACAAAATGCCTTTTGCTGTGATCTAGTTAACATCATGTCAGTAATATTTTATACCAAGCTTCAGTACTTTTAATGTATAAATTTATAGCATTACTTTAAATTAGAATTCTTTTACAGCCTAAGACAGTTATTTTCATTCCCTTGATGCATGAAATTTTAAAGATTGCCTGCTTGAATAAGCGTTGCCAAAAGTCATTAGATGGTCCTTAAGTGTCTTTTTTCTTCCCTGAATAAAACATTCAAGACATATTCAAGAATCTTGGTTTTGGACCATACTATATATTACGGTTTTCTGAGGTCTCCTGCAGTCCTTTCAGTGTCAGATAGAAGCAAGTCCTATCAGCCAGTCAACATAAATAGCTATGCTCTAACATAACATAAGTTCATCTCAGTCTTTTTCTTCTCTGTTTTCCAGCTGCCCTCTCCCGTAATTTTATGGAGGATTGATTCACAGATCAGCATAAGGCTATGCCAAGCTCACATTACAGAATCATAGAATAGTTAGGGTTGGAAAGAACCTCAAGATCACCTAGTTCCAACCCCCTGCCATGGGCAGGGACACCTCACAATAAACTATGTCACCCAAGGGTCTGCTCAACCTGGCCTTGAACACCACCATGGATAGAGCAGTCGCAGCTTCCCTGGTGAACCAATTCCAGTGACTCACCACTCTTACAGTTAAGACTTTCTTCCTTATATCTGACATAAGCTTCCCCTTATTAAGTTTTAAACAGTTACCCCTTGTCATATCACTGCGGTCCCTAATGAATAGTACCTCCCCAGCATCCTCATAGGCCCTCTTCAGATACTGGAAGGATGCTATGAGGTCTCCATTCAGCCTTCTCTTCTCCAGGCTGAACAGCCCCAACTTTCTCAGCCTGTCTTCATACAGGAGGTGCTCACTTTTCTTTCAAAGAACAAAGCTGGTAAAAGCAGGGCCACGTATCACAGCGAGTGCTCAAAATGTTTGGAGATACCTCTTTTTCTCTCAATTTATAACGTAAGTTTAATATTCCCTGCTCCATTGGGGTTCCCAGCAGGGTTCTGCAGGTGAGTTCCTACTTTGAGGATTACATGCTTGTACGTCACAAGAATGAGAGAAAGAACCATGAAATATGTGGATGATTTTGTCTCCAGGGCATGGTTTGTATTGTCACCAAGAAAATAAAGGCAGGCATCAATGAGAACAAGGATAGCATAAAGCAGATGTAGAAATAGCAGCTCATTTAGTGAGCACAAGCCATCCTGCCCCCAGGACAGAGAAGCCTGAGGGAAAAATAAAGACTCCACTGTAGTGTTCATTCAGGAGTGGAAGAATTCAGATTACACAGGCATCCTTTGCTCAGGCACCTCCTAACTTCCAAGCACTTGCTCTGCCGTGCTAGCACCCTTTTCTCATCACGTTTTGTGAGGATGATCCTTCCACTGGATGCACACTTTAGGTTGTCAGCTAGCAGAACATAAGTGAGCACAAGTGGGATAACAAGCTGCTTTATCTCGTGTGCAATCCAAAAGAATTCTGTTGCCTTTTTAACGCATTCATATATAATGACCCTGGGGAGCCAGACCTGCACTCAGGACGGACTGACGTTCTGCATCTGTTTTGCTAATTGCTGCTGCCTTGTGAATATGAGTTTGTCCCTCTATCCAAACCCATCCATTAGAGGATGGAGAAATTAAATTCCTGCAGCAGTGTTTAGAGCCCTGCTCATGGACTGAGCCAAATCAGGCCTGTTAGGATAAGGAATAGGATCGTGTACTGCAGGTGTAGTTTTGTCTGGATTTTATTGCTCTAAGCTATGTCATTTAGCAAAGCTGACTTTCACAGAAATTAAAATAGAAGTAGAGATAAGCATAGAAGCTTTGTAACTCCAATTCTCTGCTCTAAATTGGCATCAAATATATTTGGGTCATCCCCAGTAGAGGTACTATATTTTAAAAGCCTCAGGTTTGTCAGGGATTCACAGGCTCCCTGGGAGATCATCTGCAGTTATTAAGACGCTTATAATTGAAAGGTGTTCCTAATATTTGATCTGTATAACTTTTATTAAAGATTAAACCAATGTCCTGTGTCTATCCCTGACAGGAGCATAGGAAAATCATCCCTTATCATCTTCTTAACACTTCAAATGCATTTCAAGAGTGTTAAATTGTCCCTTCTCAAGCTTCCTTTTTTCCTAAGCTGAATCAGTCCATTTTCTTCAACCTTTCCTCCCACACTAGTTTCTGAACCTTACGAAATTTCTTTTGCGCGTTCTCTTTTGCCTATGTCTTCCTTAGTGTTTTCAGTCCATACTAAAGCACAGCAACCCAAGCAAGCTCAGCTAAGACCAGAGAGAGACACTGATCCCTTCCAGCCTAAATTCACACCTGATACATGAGAAACTGGTTCAGCTCAATTACCTAACATTTGGGAGACAGACAAGAGAAAGACACCTGGATATATTCCTGTAGAGGGAGAAGTAAAACCCTGCTGTGTTTTGCTAATGACACCTTGCTGGAAGTAACATAGTAGGGGAGTTACGTGGAGGATATAGATGAAAGACTGCATCTCTACTCTAGCACCAGAGAGATGGGAAACTAAAGGATATATTGAAAGCCCAGTGGGAACTGCTGGCAAAGCCAGGACCTTCCAGACAAAATGAACCAAGAGATGTAAACAGCCCCATGATGGAAGGATCAACACAGCGTCTGGAGGAATAACTGGATCAAAGCAGATATACACCGGTGTTGCTGAGAAAGTGTATCTATATAAGTTGGGGCTAAGGAGAGAAGGTAAAAAGAATTCCCCTTGGGAATATAAGGGTTGTGGTCGGTTACCATCTGCTTGTAGCAAGACACATTTTCATTCTTCATCCATTCATTTAATGATCAGTCATTCATTTAATTTTTCATTCATTTAATTGCTGTATGGCAAATAAAGTGGTAGAAGCACTGTGCCAAGAAAAGTGTTTAACATGTTTCTGTGGATGAGAATGTCTACTTCATTTTTTGACTATCCTTGGAGCTGAAGGGCTCTGGCTGCCCCGAGGGAATTGAGCTTTTCACAGTGAGGCCATGACATATCTAGGCAGGAGGCAAATTACCTCTGGCAGAAGGTAGCAGTTCAAGCAGCGAATTCAGATCAGTGCAGCAGGAGCTGACACTCCCTGTGGCCCTCCTGTGCACTTGTGCCAACAGTTCCATGTCCTTTTTATGTTGAGGACACAAGAAGTGTACACAATACTTCAAGTGAGCTCTCATGAGAGGAGAGTAGGGTCAGGATCACCTCCTTCAACATGCTGGTCATGCTTCTTTTGATGCAGCCCAGGATACAGCTGGCTTTCTTGGCTGTGAGCACACACTGATGGCTCATGTTCATTTTCTCATCGACCAAGACCCCCAAGTTCTTCTCTGCAGGGCTGTTCTGAATCTCTTCTCTGCCGAACCTCTAGATGTGCCCAGGATTACTATGAACCAGTTGTCAGACCTTGCACTTGGCACGGTTAAATTTCATAAGATTAGCATGAACCCACCTCACAAGCATGTCAAGCTCCCTCTGGCTGGCATTCCTTCCCTCCTGTATATCCACCGAACTACACAGCTTGGTGCCATTGGCAAACTTGCTGAGGGTGCACTCAATCCCACTGTCCGTGTCACCAAAAAAGATGTTGAACAAGACCGGTCACAATAACTATCCCTGAGGAACAACACTTGTTACTGGTCTCCAGCTGGACATTGAGCCGTTGACCGCAACACTTTCCTTGCAGCCATCCAGCCAGTTCTTTATCCACCAAGTGGTACACCTATCAAATTGACGTCACTCCAATTTACAGACAAGGATGCTGCGTGGGACTATGTCAAATGCTTTGCACAAATCCAGGTAGATGACATCGACTGCTCTACCACTGTCCATCAGTTCTGCAGCCCCATCATAGAAGGCCACCAAATTGGTCAGGCAGGATTTCCCCTTAGTGAAGACATGCTGTCCATCACCAAGCACCTTGTTGTTTTTCATGTGCCTTATCATGCCTTCTAAGAGAATCTGCTCCAAGATTTTGCCAGACACAGAAGCAAGACTGCCTGTTCTGTAATTTTTTTGGTCATCAATTTTCCCTTTCTTGAAAATGGGGATTATATTTCCCTTTTCCCAGTCATCAGGAATTTGAAATTTTCCTCTAAGTTTAGAAGTAGCAGATATTTGTCCAGTATTCTTTCACATATTATCACTACTTTTGTGATGTCAATAATTTTGAGGATGTCTTGCAAATGCTTCATTAAGCTTCTTGTTATTGTTGACTTTCAGTTGTCAAGTTTGCCACAGTCCAATAATACTGAAATTATAATTGCATTTGATAGTTTTATTGAGGGAAACGGCATATAAATAGTTAACGAAATGGATCCAGGCTTTACCACCCTGGCTCGGCCTGAGACCTTGGAACATCGAGGAAAACACCAGGCGTTAATGGCCTAATTGATCTGAGCCTTGGGAGCTGTGGAGAAAATAATGAATGGGAAAGACTAGTTAGCAAGACATAGTAGGGTGTTTGCAAGATAAAGCAGGATGTACGGCAATCCTCAGAAGCTTTGCTGAATAGCGATGATAAGGGAGTGAAATAGTGGAAAGTTACTCCTTAGCACTTAGGGGACTATTAAAAGGGATGTGCCACACTAAATAAATGGCTTCTACTTAATTCACATTAGATTGCACGGAGTCCATTATTCATCCCCGCAAACGGTTACCCCAATGTGATCCTTGAAAGAGATTTGTCTAAGGTACTTAGAATTTGGGAAGATCTGCCTGCGAGACAGCTCACCAGTACTAAGACATGGCAGGCGAAGACTTCTGGATACTGAAAAAGAATACGCTGTAGCGAAAGAGATACCCAAGATGTGATGGACCCCCATAGAGGTGAGCCGAGACACCTAGCAGTGAAGAGACATACCCGAAGAGGTGAGAGACAACCAAAGAGGTGGGTGGCCGGGAGCAGGAGCTGGGAGAGTCAGTAACATAAGAAGAAAATTCTATAGTGAAGTTTCTCCTGCATATCCTTTCTAAGAAAGGGGTGAATTATGAAGAAGGGACGTTAAAGTCCTTGCTAATCTGGTGTCGAGACAAAGGGTTTCAGAATGAACCTCAACGAGCCTTTGAAGTTAAGACGTGGAACCAGGCAGGAAAAAAAAAAAGAAAGAGAAAAAGAAAGAAAAAGAAAGAGAAAAGAAAAAGAAAAAGAAAGAGAAAAGAAAAAGAAAAAGAGAGAGAAAAAAAAGAAAAAGAAAAAGAAAAAGAAAAAGAAAAAGAAAAAGAAAAAGAAAAAGAAAAAGAAAAAGAAAAAGAA
>WYDI02004161.1:0-17752 GCA_009867235.2 Psittacus erithacus | reverse complement strand
GGAACTTCACCTGACTGCCATGTTTTTTCAAATATGATGGACAGTGGCTTAGCAACTTTATTTGCCAGCTCCTTCAGGACCCGCGGATGGATTTCATCAGGTCCCATGGACTTGTGCACGTTCAGGTTCTTAAGATGGTCTTGAACCAGATCCTCTCTGACAGTGGGCCCAGGGTCTTCATTCTCACACTCAAACATATATAGATAAGCAGCACTTTTCTGACAAAGAAAGTGAGAATGCAGATCAGTTTGTTCTTGTTCAGGCTTCTGGAAAAATATGTGTTATATGGGCTCATTTAGCTCTCCTTGCCTCCAAAATAAAATTGACTGTTAAGTTCTTACATTAGTACCAAACACCGCTGCTTCCTTTTTAGCAGGTTCTCCGTAAGAATACACAGCCTTTGCTTCTGCCTCAAGGAGCTTATGATTTAAGGAACAGTCAGGCTGCCTTGCTCTTGCCTAATTCAAACCCATAGCTGTTCCAGTTACAAAAACTTGTATAGTAATTTAGGAAGATTTCTTTACATTAGGAAGATTTTCTTTTCATTCCTGGGGGATGCAGCCCTCCACAGCACGGATGGTATTGTAAACTAGTATGGATGCATTGTAAACTGATTCATTTCAGGAGTATCTGATGATCCTTCTGAAGAATCTCCCACCTGTGCAGGGCTGGTCTGGGGCAAGTGTAGAGGACACTGGACACTGGCTATAGGAGTCTTGTAATGGGACACTGAGCTCAGTCAATCATATCCTAAGACAGCATTGACTTCCAAAGAAGTGTGATAGAGTAGGTGATCACTGATGTAGCATCATACTTCTTTCATTTTCTAGTTTACTTTTGTTTTGCTGCTTCCATGGAAGTTACTGATATTTGCTGTAATCAGTTTAACTTCCCTTTTTCCTGGATTTCAAGGCAGGAAATTATACTGACACCCCTTGGAGAGTGTGATGTGATTTTCACTCTACAGTCCTCAGTCTTTCTCCCACATTCAGCTTTCTTCACAAGGCAGATTGATACCGAAGTGATGTTTTAGTGATTTAAATAGTATCAGATGGGTTTTGCTGGAGAAAAATGTATCACAAGTAACAATTTACCCTCTACAGGGACAAATCAGTTCAGTGTAAACAGCAGCTTATTTCAGGATTTTATATAAACTGATGCCTGGTTAAAAGGATTTCCCAGGTGGCCATAATGAATGTAGCTCCTTCTATTAGCACTCCTGGTGTGGCAGGAGAGTTTTTTGTACTATGGGAAGATCATGTATTTTGCTGGATCACTTCTTTTCCACCCATACCTGTGCATGTCATCTTGCCCTGACATTGCTAACAAGTGTTAAAAGGAATTTTATTTATTTGAATATCCATTGGAATAGGTGTCTGTAGCAGAGCCTGTCACTGCAGACAGACGTGGAGCTTTCCTTAGCAAACACCAAAAAGTCAGTGACAAGATAAAATCAAGCTTCTACTTCAGAAAAGCTTTAAAAACCCTTTTGAGAAATGCTCTCATTCACAAAGCTCTAAGTGAAGACATTCTCCTGGGAAGAATATAAGGGCAATGTGAGGAGTCATGCACGTTACTGTCATATATGCCGGTTTCTTTCTCCTGAAAAATGATCCTGTGTTTCTCCCAGTCTTCTCTCAATACCTGTTGATTTTGTCTTTATCAAGGAGCTGCTTGCTATCAATCCATTCATTAATTCTGCAGTGAATGCTTGGCTTGGAATTACAAAGCCAGAGTGACATTTCAGGTCTTTGGTGACGGACTTGATCCCACCTAAAACTATTTCTGTTCATTGGAAAGAATCAAATAATTATAATGACCAAAAACTGTGATCCTGGAAAGCCCAGATGACCTACTGAGCAGAGCACTCATCAAGAAACCATTCAATAGGAACATTATCGTGCTGTAGAATTGCCTAAGTTATATCCTTAACTCCTGAATTTTGAGGGTGAGGAATTGGCCTCTGAAAGAGATCTGTAGTTATGGTGGATGAGACTTAATGCTCAGCTACAGATGATTATGCCTTGTGATCTTGAAGTCTCAATGACACCCTGGAGCTTATACGTAGCCAACGTCTCTGTTACAGCAATAAAAGGGGAAGTGACTTTTAGCGTGTGAGAAAACTGTCCTTGTGTAGGTCTGCCAGCAGCACAGCCCATGCCAGAAGCCAGAAATGAAAAATGAGAAAAATTCTCCTTTTCCTTTCCTTTTCCCAGCTCCAGCATCAATCCTTATTCAGAGTTGATCCTGGAACAAGTTAATGGGGAGAAGGACAAGCAGGAAGACTGAGCCAAAAGAGGGTCTTGTCCCTGCTTCCAAAAATCTCTAAACAATGCTGGGTAAAAAGAGCACGCAGCTTAACTGGGGCCCCAGGGATTCAAGCCTGACACTGAAATAATCTGTGAACATTACAGTGAGGGGAATGCTCCACTGAGCACCTTACAGCCTCTTTTGGTGCTTACATGACTCTGTAAGTCAGGTTATAGTTAATGCCATTGCCTTAATTAATCTGTCAAATATACTGGATTTCAAGCCATCTGCCATCCACGTGAATGTCTTCTGTGTCTATGACATGGACACCATTTTTAAAAATGATGTCTTTAGCAAAGCTATTCTGCAATTTTTAACACTATCTTTAACCTAATTGGGTTGATGTCTTACTTAGTCTAGTCCTCTTCTGGCCTTTGAGGTCTTTTTGACTTAGATGGTGCTATTGGTATTACTAATCTGAACGTATGATTTAGATGCGTTGCTTAAAGGGCCGCTGGCACCTACACTCAAAGATTCTACCACACTCTTTCTTATTAATTCTGCCATCACTTTAATTCTGCTGGTTTCAGGTGTTCATTTTCTTTCATCTTTGTCCAAGTATTATATTCCCCTTGATGCAGAGGTAGGCCATAAGATGCACACTAGCCTGTAGGATGAGCATCTAGATCTGTCAGTCCTGATCTAGATGGTGGCTGAGAGGTGCTCCCAAGTCAAGGGAAATCTGTATGCATTTAGTGATGTCCTCCAGCTCCATTTCCAAAATCCTGCATGTTGTATTCATTGTTCTGGGACATAGGTGGAAAATAACCACTAATGACCATGGTTCCTCATCAATAGTTTTGTTGGGAAACTATAAACAGCATTATCTGTGAGCCATTGCAGGATATGTGAGTCACAGATACACTGTTTCATGACTCTCTCTCTTTGTCTCAAGCTAATCAATACAGTGTTCATAAACCCATAAGGAGCTCACTGTTTTTCCCAGTATGCGTCAATGGCAAAGTATGTGGAAACCTGCTCCCTTTCCCAGCACCGTTGCAGTCTTAGTAAGATGTTGAAGCAGGAGATCAGAAAAGGAGAGTGAAGAGTGATGTTGGACTGGATTTACAAGTATGTTAGAGAAGTGGGAACATCATAGTGAAATTTGAAATTTTACTTAGAAGAATCTGGAATGTATGGATTGTCCAAAAGACCAAGCGCTGCAAGTGGATTTTGGATTGGTCCCAGCTGACTGGTGGAATTCAGGACATTTCTGGCAAATGTAGTGATGGAATTATGTTCTTTTCCTAGATGATCACAGCAACCCAGGACTGAGGTCATTGAAAGGCAATCTGGGGCACTCCTGGTGGGTGAATAAAACCTGCACATCTGTTCCCTGCAACAATAATCCCCTGATCTTGCATTAGATATTTTATGCTATTAAAAAAATCCCCAAAACAAAGCCCCCACAAAACTCTCAAAGTATAAGCAGTCATTCCATTTAGAAATAAAAGAAATCTATTCAGTCATTTTTGTTCTTAAATACCCCCTGGCCAGCTGAGCAAAACCCATCTTTACATGCAAAGGTTTTTCAAGGTAATTCTGGATGTTGCCTATACTGAAGGTAAAACAAACCACAATGTGGTTTTATGATACCTTCCTCCTCTCTTCCCATCCTTTCCTTTTCTCCTGCATATCCTCTGTCTACCATGCCATGGAATCGGGCTGTGATGAATCTTGTCAGAAGAGTCACTGAAATGTGAGCACAGTGCTGGGCTTTCTTTTCCTGTTAATAAATAATATAATGTGAAAATATGACTAAAACCAGTATAGCTTGGCTTTGAGTCTTCTTTCTTTCATGTAGATCAAGGTTCAGCTAGGAGATATCAAAAACTAGATCTGAAGAAGGTACCTAAAACTGGTCTAAAGTATTGGTACTGTACTGTTGTTCCCTCAGAGGAAATGGAGTGATAGTGCGCTGTGATGCACTATAAAACTAACAGAGTTTTATGTGTTTCTATACCTTTCATATAACACAACAGTTCTTTGCACTAACAAAATGGTCTAGGAAACAGCCATAACATTCCCAGAAAACTTCACATCATCCATGTAGTATGCCTGCTCCAAAGGAGTGTTTGATACCAGATATTGACCTGGAGTGGAAATCCAGACCTCAGTTCAAGACTGAGTCCCTTTATGCCTGACCCTGCTTTGTCACACTTGTCCCAGAAGTGCCACCATCTTGGCTGAGCAACCCTGGGCTGTTCCCAGAGCTGGAACTCGGATTAGTAAACTAGGCATCCCTGACCATATTCCTCCACAGGGAATTTCTTGTTAGTTTTAAGTCAAAGATACCTTATATACACAAAGGATGTCTTCCATGCATGCTCTCATCAGTGCTTCCTATTAGCTGACTTAGTTCTTCCCGCACTGTGGAGCAATTTTAGGCCTCTGATGCCTAGTTCATGCATTCCTTTACATGGCAAGAAACATAAAAGCTGAGCATTTACATGGCTCAGTGAACCTCACTCCTAGAACATTAAGCTTACTGACTCTGAAAAGGTGGCTTTGATGCCTTCTTTTAACATAAAAACCAGAGCACATTAAAGTCTTACTTATTGCTCCAGCAGATTTTAGTGTTGTGGGTGGAAATAAAAGCTTTGATACTATCTTAAATGTGGTGAGATACCTCCGCTGTTGCTGCACTGTATCCTCTAGGCACACTTTCTTTAAGGTTATTCCCTTCTCTTTTCTACGGGGTCTATGTCAGCCCCATCGCCAAAGCATCTGAATGCTTTCTAGTAGAGGATTAACAGCTGTCGTATGACTGCTTTCTAGCTTGTTCTCATGGCTGAGGAAAACCAGGCTGTCACCCTTGCACAAGTGCCACATCTGTTTTAAATCCTCATTTCCCAGAAGCAAGATCCTCAATGTATTTTGTACTTATATTAGTGTACAAAGGATTATATTCTACAAAAGAATCCATCTTTCTTCCTGTCCCTCCCTCCTTCATGTCTTCCTCCTTCCCTCCTTCCTTCTTTTCCTCTTTCCCTCCCTTTTTCCACCCTCTCCTCCCTCCCTTTGCTGCCTCCTTCCCAGATGTAAAGGTATGAACTGCATCGTCTATTTCACCTGCAAAGTCTGGGTAAGCTACCTGCTGAGCGTCTGTAGAAAGAAACAGCCACAAAGTTATTGTGTGTTTAGTGATATCTGTGGCACAATAGTTACACACAACCTCAGAGTTCTACTAAATTCTGCTAAAGGATGTTGCAGGACTAAGATGGGAATTTGGACATGTAACTGGTTTCTTAACCCTCTTCTCTTGTTCCCAGAAGCCTTTCTCTGAATACTGTGAGAAAACAAACCGGTCTGTTCACAGATGTAGCTGCTTTATTAAATCAATCTTCAATCAACCACTAAAGTTAAATGTAATTCACTCTCCTAAGATAGAATTGACAGCTCAAAAAAACATTCAGGATTGACAACCGACCCAGGGCATCATTGCATTCCACCTTCTGCAGTGAGCTCTTTCTGGTTGAAAGTCACCACCCTGGCCTGACCCAATTTGAAGAAAAATAAGCCCAAAAGTCAGCCTAATCTTGAAAGCAGGTATTGTGGCTCTGATGAAGGTGACGACTCCTGAGGAAGGAAAGTAAAACACTTTGCTTTGTCCTGCCACATGAGCAGCAGCTGCACACTCCTAAAGCAACAAACGACATTAGATACGTGGAAGGAAAAAGCAGGATTTGTTCCCTGTCACAGGGATGTCACAGCAATACAAAAGTGACAGAAGAAGCTGGATGCAACAGCAGGAAAAAAAGTGGGCAAAATCTGTCAAGGAATTAGAAATGGGAGGATAAGGGGTATTTTTGTTTCCACCACAGCTTCGTATATGTGTCTCTGTGTGTACAAGGAACAGATAAAAACAAAGAAAAGAAACCCATTCTTTCTTCCTCTTAAAGCTTTTCTAAAACCAGCCGCCTGAAAACACACTACCCCTCTTCCAGCCTGGTATGTTGTAAGGAGAGTGTTGCTCCCTCACAGTGAGATCTCAGAATTAGTGCTTACCAGCACAGCGCTCATCATCAGTCATGCATTGTCCACTCTTTATTGAGCCACTGCCTTTGCCACACCAATATTTTCACATTTTATTAGAGCCTTTTGATTTTTTATTATTCATTCCCTCACACAGTCACTTCCTCACAGTTTGCTCTCGTTGTGGTCTGCAGCATTCAACAGAAATAGCACAAAACCTCCAGCATGTCAGAATCAAAGAACCTTTTTTGACGTGGGAAAGAAAAAAGCCCTGCATAGAATACCTTTTATTTTTATAAGAAATTCACTGCCACAGAGTGTTCTTCACTCAGATGTTATTGTAGTTTGGATGGAGAAGGACCAAGTATACTTCAATATATATGCCATCTTTAATCTCCAAAGATAAAGCCTTAATCATCAGGCAATGAAGTATCCTGAAGGGAAGGGAGGGGGAGAGAGAAGGAGAACAAGGGAAACTCAGCTCTTTCATTGAACCTGTTGCATTTTGTATTAAAGTATTTACATAGTAATTGAATTTCTGTTCCCTGTTTCACAAGGTGAGTCATAGCCACATCGTAAAGGCCTTTCTCTCCATGAGAAGACATATCAGGGCTCCGGCATTACTGGTGTCCTCTATCTGCTAGCATGGAATTGAGCCTTTCTTTCAGTTTTTTAGAGGGTTTTGGACACTGAATTGGCAAAAGAAGTGATTCCTGAGAAAAGAAACCCAGAGCTAAATTTTTCCTGGGGAAACCCAGAGCTAAATTCCCAAATCTTTGAAAGAATTATATTTTCAGCTGCCTTCTCAGCACTACGCTTTTGCTACACTCAGCTCAGGATAATGTCTTTTGCTCCCCATTTCTGTGTTACCACCTCTTCATCTTCACTGTTCAGGGAATCCAAGTGTCCCATTCGGGGCTGCAAATTAATTTAAGAGCTGAATCTCTTAGGTGTCCAACATTCATTTCCTCTTGCTGAATCCTGGGTTCACCTTTACTCTGCCCTCACCAGGAGTGCACACCAATTTAATACTAAGACTTCAGAGGATTATAGAAGCGTTTAAAGCAGTAGATATATTAGCTCATCCATTATTTCTGATAGAACTTTACTGGTTTGTGGCAGTGACAGAAGGAGGGAAGACATCTGATAATGGTGACTGTTTAGAAGAGGGTCGTGAGCGTTAACCCAAAGTTTCTCGGAAATATTGGTCAAACCTGTATCGCCGCCACCACCACCATCCTAAAGAGGTACCAGCATCCAGCCTGACTTATCTGGGCTCCCAACCTGAAGCAATGCTCTCTGCTGCTCCCAGCAGCCTGCTGCTGAATTGATTTGTGCCTGGAGCAGGTTGTCTTGGCCCTGCATTCCTCAGTGCTGAGAATCTGCCACCGCAGGGGCTAGGAAAGGACTCTTACACCAATTTCACCACTAAACTGACCCCACCACCAGTCCAGCACTACAGAGTGGTCATGGAGAGACAGGATGTGCGCACAGATTTGACATATGAAGGCAGAGGAAGAGCACAGTCAAACAGAGGGAAAGCAGCAGCACACATAATTACATGAACAAATTGATGCTGTTTGACCCAAACTGGCAAGGGTCCTGCAACAGCCAACACATTTCTCCCAGTAACCGACCGTAGAAGGCAGATAATATCAGCTCACTAAAGACAGGAAACTGCTGCTTCCTTCGGATCATAATTTAATTAACTGTGATTTTCCCAACAAGCATTTGTTTTTCCTTATTACTACAAAAATAAAGCCAGACCCAGGGCTGATCCCACAGGCTTCCAGGCTTTAAAGACAACAGCTTAATGACACAACTTATGTTGTATTTATCCTCCTGCCACAGGCACAAACACTCGATGGGCTCGTGGGCATAGGCTAGCAATGGAGTCAGCCCACCTAGGACTCAAGATGCAATTCGGACCTTTTCTGCCAACAGCATCCAAACTGAAGCCAGATTAGCCAGGGGGCTTTCCTGCTGTGGTTTTAACAGTCCTGGACCTTTTTCAGACGTGTAACTCTATAAGAACCTGGAAAAATTAAAGATGTAGATTATTTTGCCGGTGGTCTTCACTTTGCCCCCTTTCTTCTTCCCAGAGAGACCCTCTGCTATTTATCTTCTATGTCTGAGGCTTAGAGGGATGCTTTTGGGAGACCATGCCGTGATTTTAAGTTAATAGTGCCATCTAGTGATGTAAGGAAACATGTGCCCTGAGTCACCAGGCAGAGCCGCAATGTTGAGGGTCTTCCCTAGGGATTAACCATCTTCTATAACATTTAATAATGTCTCTGTAGTATCAGGGTGACCTGTCCAGGGGCAGGCAGAGTCTGCACACACTCCTGACAGGAGTAGAGATGGGAGCAAAGGATCCAGAGCCTGGGGAAAAGGAAACTCATTGAAAACTGTGCGAGGTTTTAGGATACTCTGCTCAGCAGTTACAGGAGTGGGAGAAAGTAATGAATCTGGTCCTGTGATGCCCTTGAGTATTCCTGGTACATATATACACCTATATTCCACATATATATGGATGTTTGTGAACATATGCATCTGTATCTCCCCAGCAGCATATATAAGTACCTGTTGAATCCTCAAAATGTAACAACCCCCGATTCTCAGAGGCTGCATTTCATGAATCTATTTCCAAATTGGGGAAAAAGGCACATGAACACACACACAAAGAGTAACTAATCCCAAATGACAGCTATATATGTATGCATGATCATTTGAGTTATTTCAATATGGCAATATAACCAAATGTATGTAAAATTTCAGGGACTCTTTAATAAACCCTAGAAATTGAATTTTTAAGAGCAGGTACAATGGAAGTTTATTCTCACTCCTATTGTGAAGCTTTCTCCCTATACTCTCTCCATGTGCTCTTCAGAGTTTGCCTTTGTCCCTGTCCCTTAAGATATGAATGACTACCTGAGGACTTGTTTTTAAGCCCGGAGCATGCAATGACAACACCTTCTGTGATTTATTTTAATGAAAAGGCAATGCACTATTATGAAGTCAGACTCCAAGAAAATCATTCATTCCAGCTGCTCAAGGAGTATGCCAGATGACACATTTCTGTGGCTTTCTATAGCTGAGGGAATGAAATGGGGTACAAAGGTGTTCTCATTTTCCTGAATAAAAGTGGGTCTTGAAAGAAGGTCTGCAGAGATTTGTGCCAGCAAGCTTGTGCCAAAGGTCTCAAAGGAGACCTATCTGCTCTTTTCTTGGCTTGCATTTATGCTGTACCTCATGTTTTGCAGTTTCCCCTAATGTCTTGTCATATTTGGGGTTTAAGTCTGCCTGGTTTCATTTCCCTGCTCATAATGCTTTCTGGTTTTAACTACTGGTGGGGTTGGTTTGTTTCCATTTAACACTTCAGAGTTTACCCAGGGGTGCAGGCTGGGGCATGCTGATGATAAGAGTGATATGAAAGTTCCTCCAGAATCTGGATGGCATTGTTTCAACACACAGTCAGGGCTGAAATGCTGATTTTCAGGCAGGCAGAAGGGAATATGTGGACAAAGCTCTGCAAACCTGCGAAGTATAGTGTGGAATTACACATGAATTTTTCCTGCTCATCTCTGGCTTTTGCAGGAGGTGAGTACACCGCAATGCCCAACATCTCTTGCATTTCTTTTGTCCTGTGACACATCATATTTTGAGATTTTGGTCTTTCACACTAAAATCTAAGTTTCATGTAGACTGCTTGAAAGTATTTTCTGCTCAAGGGTTTGAAGTCTATGTTCTGCGGACAGAACATTAATTGCAGTGTTTCCTGTGAGTTTGTGGACTGTAGGAGTACAAGTTGTTTTCCTTTCCTATTATTTTTTGCAGCACTGTTTTCTTTAAACCTTAAAATAGCTGCAGCAGCTAGCTCAGAATCAAGTTGAAAAACTAGGATGTGATTAAAGAAAGCCTGCAGATACATATCCAGGGACTTGCCTTCTGTCTCCCCCCTCACTTTTTGTTGCCTGAGATTGCAGAAAGCAAATGCACTCCTGGAAGGCTTTGTCTGGAAGGCTCATCTAAGGAATAGCACAAGGCTACAGCAAGGAGCTGCGGGGTCTAACTGCCCTTTGCATGATTCAGGCAGGGAAATTATGCATATATGTGTGTCCTGGGTTCAGCAGTAGCACACAAAGGCTTACCACAGTCCTGCAGCCTCTAAAGATCCTGTGAAAAAAAACCCTTTGTGCACCCCAATGTGTATAATTTATTACACAGTGGGTTGGGCTTTAATAGCTATGTGTATCTAAAACAAAATGCCTCTCAATTGTGATGATAAATGGGTCTGTTGGATGTAAAGATCAGTTTGAAAGCTGATTTTTTCAGAAGGAGGAAAGAATTTCACACCATTCTAAGTGCCATTCACCTGCAGGTAAAATACATCACTATACTAATTTGAGTGGATTATGAACTGACTGACCTGCTTTGACATGGAGATGTAGGCTGGGATCTAGTTTGCCTTTGCAGAGCAGTGAAGGCAGAAGCCACATTGGCGGTCGGGTACCTGGGATTTGTATGTCTGGATTTTCCACAAGTTGCCTGACTTTGCTCTTACATGGTCCTTATTTGGGCCAGGTGAAAATGTACTTGGAAAGGGTCATATCTGCATGGGATGTTGTAGCTCTCTATGTTGTGACCAAGGCTGTGCAGCAACACACTGATTGCTTTCTCCTTTTCTTAATATGGATCAACATTGCAACTGTCCCCAGTGAACACACATTTAAAGATAAATGTCTGGCAGTATTTCCTGCAGCTTTTTATAGCTGATTTTCTATCTGAAGTCTAATTTGAGAGCCAGACCTTACCACCTGCCTCACACAACCTCTATTCCCACATTCTCATCTATTTTGTCAAGACAATGTCAAATCCATCATGTGAGGGTTGGAGGCGATGAGTTATCTAGATTATTTAGGTTATGAGGTCTTGGGACTTGAGGTTATCTAGGGGTTTTTGGTGGGATGCCACCTTCTGTTTGCTCCTCAGAAAGAAAGGCAGATTAATAGTTTGGTAGGCAGGCAAATACCTGTAAGCATATCAGCCCTGTGACTGTGGCACATATTGTTCTTATGTTCCCTGACTGCATGCTTAGTAACTGTTATTCCCTGCCTTTCTTAAAGTATTCGTGTTAGGTTTCAAAAGAGGAATCTGCTGTCATAGAACTGAGGGAAGTAACACTTGTTTCTGGAGCAGTGGGTGTGAAACACGTCTGCAGAGATGAAGTCATTTCTCTAAAATACAGAGCACTCGATTCCCCTATGCCTGTGCTTTGGCTTGCTGCTTCTTGTGTTAATCAAAAGATAAGGGGCTGAATGTGGTCTCTGCACGCTTCTGTACATACAGCCATTTCCCATAGGTTCTAAGTGACGAGGGACTAAAACTGTACTGTCAGAGCAAGTGAGCAGTGAAGAAGCTCAAAGGTCAAAACTCAGACCCAGACATTCCCATTCCTGTCTTAACCTGAAGTTTGCTGTTAATCCTCTGCATCCTGCAGATCTGTCTGAGTGTAAGGCAGGCAGTGCCATGTCACAGGTTACCTTATTCTCTTTTAGGACAGTCACAGTAATTATCATTCACAGGTCTGGCAAGGACTCTTACTCATCCTCACAGTTGACTAGGAGTCACTGTAGCTTGCAAGTCATGCTATTATGCCTGGATAAGAAAGAAAAATGCCTTTTTCACAGCAGGTCTGTTGGGTTCAGAAGGGTGGCATTTTACCTGCTGCCTCCACCAGATTGGCTTAAAGAGTTGGTAACTTAAGATAGTGATTTAAGAGAGTGATTCACCTGACCTGTTTTCAATATCAGTCCTAGGAAGAGATGATTCACCCTCTGGAGGGGCGTCTCTGTCTCTCACAGTCTGCCAAAGAATCTTAGACAACTAACTGGTATCTGCTGAATGAATGTGTGTGTCTACCAGGCTGGTATCTCCATATGATCAAGTCACACTGTGTTCCCTGTATGGTCAAAGGAGTCAGTTTATGGACCCCTTAAACTTCACCAACTTTATTGATTTATTTTGTTAACTGTAATAACAGTGTAGATTCCTCATGCAGATGGAGAAGCCCGCACTGTAATGTGCAGCATTGGATGTGATGAACCCTGCACCACTTAATACTAAACCCTGGATCTTTCAATGGATAATGTTATGTGAGAAGAATCCCACTCTTTGTGATCATCCAGTAGCCATTTCCAAAAGCTCAGATGTTTAAAGCTGAAGGTTGTAGACAGGGTAAAGGTCTTTAGTTCACAGGTTTACTAGTCTGTGCAGCTGCCTCATATGCTTTATGGAGAAGGTGCAGTGTATATAACACAGGTACAGAGATGTCAGAGTACTGCAGCTCATACCCTTTCCCACTGCCTTCAGTGGGAGTATCAATTACCAAACAAAGAAAAACAGGAAGTGGAAATGTAAATAAGTAAAAACCTGAGTGAACACAGAGGCCTTCCAGAGGGACCTTGACACGCTTGTGAGATGGGCTAATGCCAACCTTATGAAGTTTAACCATGCCAAATGCAAGGTCCTATAGCTGGGTCGGAGCAATCCCAGGCACAGCTCCAGGTTGGGCAGAGAAGAGATTCAGAGCAGCCCTGTGGAGAAGGACTTGGGGGTGTTGGTCAATGAGAAAATGAACATGAGCCGGCTGCAGTGTGTGCTTGCAGCCCAGAAAGCCGACTGTATCCTGGACTGCATCAAAAGGAGCGTGACCAGCAGGTCGAAGGAGGTGAATCTGCTCCTCTACTCTGCTCTCGGGAGACCTCACTTGGAGTATTGTGTACAGTTCTGATGTCCTCAACATGAAAAAGGACATGGAAGTGTTGGAACAAGTCCAGAGGAGGCCACGAGGATGATGGGGGGACTGAAGCACCTCCTGCATGAAGACAGGCTGAGAAAGTTGGGGCTGTTCAGCCTGGAGAAGAGAAGGCTGCATGGAGACCTCAGAGCAGCTTTCCAGTATCTGAAGGGGGCTTATAAGGATGCTGGGGATGGACTCTTCATTAAGGACTGTAGTGATAGGACAAGGGGTAATGGGTTCAAACTTAAACAGGGGAAGTTTAGATTGGCTATAAGGAAGAAGTTCTTTACTGCAAGGGTGGTGAGGCACTGGAATGGGTTGCCCAAGGAAGATGTGAATGCTTTATCCCTGGCAGTGTTCAAGGCCAGGTTGAACAGAGCCTTGGGTGCCATGGTTTAGTGTGAAGTGTCCCTGCCCATGGCAGGAAGGTTGGAACTAGATCTTAAGATTCATTCCAACCCTAACTATTCTAATCTGTTTCTCTGACTGGAACAATGATGCTGCTTTCAATAATGCAGAATCCTTTGATTGTCAAATCCATTTTTGAAAAGAAACCCTCTTTGGAGACATTTTAGATGGGTGTTGTTAATCTAATTGGCAATGGGTTTATCACATTCCAAGCTCATTCACAGGATGATATGTTCTAAAAGGCTGCTGCTTTGTTTAAGATCATTAAGATTGTATGGGCCATTACAGTTACAAAACTTGCACTTTTGCTTATTCTTTGGGGGGGAAAAAAAGCAGACATCTACTTGGAACAATCTTTGACACACTCAGACTGCATAAATAAGTTTTTATATATTCACGCCATCAATATCTTGTCTCATTTGTTCTACTTGTACCTACATTTATAGCAAACACCTTCAGCCCAGAACTAACAACTGCTACGAATATTACAATTTCTTTACAGTTTGATAGCTCATGAAAGAAAGCATTTATTAGTGTAAGTAAGTCTTGGTTTTGATCAAACTCTTATCCTCAATTTCAGCTATGACGCCACACTGAATTGCAGCTGAGCAGGGGCACAGCTTTCCCTAATTCAAGCTGTTTCCTAGCAGCTTGGAAGCAGTTATACAGAACTTAATGGGAGGCAGTGGCATGAACTGATACATAGATTAGGAATGCAGCAAAAGACCTTAGTCTTTAGTCTCAGTGATTTTTTACCCTGTTTCAAACTAGTCATGTCTTTAGACACAGGTATTTTCAAGATATCCATGAAAAACCAAATTAGCTCTTTATGTTTGTCATTTTCCTATCTACATTTTTTCCAATCTTTCCTTTGAGAACGATATATGGACACTGTACACACATGCATGCATTTACAGTGATACCATATAATTCAAACTTACATATCTCTCCTACAATGCTGTTCTTGGATGGTAAAGGACACTTTTTATCCCCTGAGTCTTAAGATACTACAAAAAGAAAGATGGAAAAGAAAATGTGAGAATAAAATCACTAAGAGCAAATTACTTCCCTAAAGAAATCTGTTGATACAGGGAAATTGAGAGCAAAGCACATGTAATAGCAGAAAACAAAAATACAACGCAAACATGGCATGCTGCCAGTATTAAATCCCAAGTGGAATTTACTTTCCATTTATTTGAGTGGAATTGGTCTTTCAGAGCACTATTCTGCCACTCAAGAAGAAGAAATTTTATAGCAAATGGGAGTATGGTTAACTAAGGTGAGGCATCATGGGTTAACCATACTAGAGCCCTCTGCATGAATGGACTTGCAAGCTACTTTTAGAAGGAAGATAGTAAGGTCACCATGATGGACAGCTATGACAGTACGGTGAGAGTACAGACCTGCATCTATGAAAAGGTGTGAACAGTGCTGAGATGATGCTAACACCCTTCAGCACATCCCTTGCTGAGACAAAATGTTGTAGGAAGACTGGAAGCTTCTCAGAATTAGTAAACCAATGACAGAGAAGGGAAGAATTACAATTATTTAGCCAAGTGTGAAAATGAGAAGGAGGAAGAAAGAGTAATGAATACATAAAGAGGAAAGGTATTCCAGAGAGCATTTCTTATTTAAAACTAAGGAAAGAGCATATTGTGAACAAAGAGAAGGATACCATTAATGCAATTACAGATACAGGCTCACATTGCAGACAGAATTGGGTCAGTTGTTACCAGAAGACCCAGCATTCATTATAATTCATTTAGAAAGGAAAATCAAACTGCTGAAAACTCAGCAAAGAATTTACGACCCAGTGAAAAACAGGAATGGAAAGATAATCAAACACCCAACCAGAGCTTCATGTGTCTCTTCTTACCTCCCATGTCTTCAGACTCGGATCCCCAGGAAGAGACACCTTCTCTGATTAGTACCAACTTGTACCCTGGAAAATACCCTTGGGTAAAAAATGGTTTGCCAGTGGGAGAGAGAAGAGAAAGCAGGCATGATCTCTGTCAGTTCAAAAGAAAAGAACCCAAGATATCCATGATAAACAATTACTTTATCAGCATTAAAACAGCTGTCTCTGCCTATTTCGACAGAGTCATGCAAGAATACATTCCCCTCCATGACACGCATAATGATGGTTTTAAAGACAAGAGCACTGGTTCAGTGGGAACTGGATAAAACTTGTCATGTGTCACGTAGTGTATGGAATAACAGGTCCCTACTACTGTTTTTTGGTCCATTCTTGGTGTGAATAAATGGGATGAACAACGAATGAGACATGAAAAGGAAAGGTTGGACAGACAGGGAAAAACATTCACTTTTGCTTGCGTTTGTCTAAAACATGATTTTACTTTTAATAGTTTACATTATCAACATATTTACTACTCATTCATGCTACCACACTGAAATCAGATTGAATGGGAATTTTTCTGTATATAACTTTTTTGCCAGGTGCTAATGGCAGCAAAACCAGCAAATATCAGGTTCTTGGGGTGGATATTTTATTTCTTAAATAAATAAGAGGGTAAATAAGGTCATTATACAACCAGATTCTTTTCACTGTCACAGGGAAACTGAAATTCCACTTTGTTGATAATGTTTGTGATTCTTTCCTTCACAATCACTCACAGTCCTTGAAAACATAAAAAGTAGTAGAGTTTTTAATCTTCTTGATTTTTTTAGGGAAAAAAAAAAAGGAAACAGGCAAGAGAAATAGGGAACCCATGGAGATGGATTTAGGGATGGATTCAGACATGGACTCCTCTGTTCTGCATTGATCAAAAGGCTTACTTCCAGGAACAGAAGACAGGCAGCCACTCTGCTGACCTGAATTCTTTGTATTGCACAACTAGTGATACAATCATCAGAAATTATTAGAATTTAACGTTTCAATTACCCATACTCAGTTGAGCATTGTATTTATTTCTCTTTTCACAGGTAGATGCTAATTAAGGTGAATAAATTATATCCTTAAATTCTCCAGCCTGTATGCTTTCTGAAATCTTTGCTTGCTTTCAGACTTCCTTGTGCTGTGGGATTCTATTTTGCTAGAGAGCAACTGCTGTCATCTGAAAAACAACTTAAAATGCTCCAGGAAAAAATGATGAACCCAAACTATGTGGGAGCCTGGTTGCTGGTGACTATGGTCATGACTCCTTCTAAAAATGATGAGAGGCTCCATGCAGCATGACAGGTTTTGCATGAAGCAGCAATTTTCTCTTAACCTTTCCCATTCTTGCATGTGCTTTGCGCTCCACGTTGCTCACATGAGTGTCTATGTGCACGTGCATATAAACATATGCTTGTAAGAATGGCTTGGCTAAACTTGAGCTTCAGCAGAGGGGTGTGAGTACTTTCACTTACAGCTCCTCAAAGCCCTTCAGGAGGATTTATTTTCACTTCATTGCTTTGCACAGTGTGTAACTTCATGTGAGTATTGCCATCTAGGGTCCTGGTATGGCCTAAATCCTAAACTCTGTATACCTGGAGAAACTGTAGCTTAACTTAACCTAACTTAGTTTAACCTGAAGCAACATGAGAAAGAACTACAGCTTTTTCATCCACATTTACTTGACATGTTGATCCTTGTGTAGTAGATGCCATGGCTCATGCAATTATTCAAACCAGTGTTCTCAGAGAGTTGGAGCCTTCTTTTGTCTCATTAAGTACATTTGTGTTGCTATGGGAACACATGAATTGTGTTGGTAAAAAAACCTCTAAACCTGCATTCCTTTAAAGTTCCTCAGGGTTGGCCATTCCCTTAGGGAGGATCTGCTGTAACAGCAGTTCTCAGTTATTTATGTCACTGAAATCCCTACAGGAATCACAGGATGGGCTCCTGCTGAGCAGTCCTCCCCCCTCCTACTGTTTATCCTTTTCCTGTTTTAGACTCACAGCTGGTTCTGAGAACTGGACCTTCTCACTAAACTTTCAGGACACTGAAGTCATTGACTACAACCACTCTTCCTTAAGGCATATTTCTTATTATAAACTTAATAAGTCCAGGGTAATGTTTCTTTTCAAATAAAATCGAGGCAGAGGCTTCCAAATGATTTGTTTTCTCACAGTTATCACACACAGTGTGGATGGAGTCAAAACACAGAAGAACTTGCAGGCACCACTCCTGCATTACCATCTCTGAACACCCCCGGGTTTGTTCCAGCAAGAGAAAAATTGCCTGTCATGGGTTCAGCAGTAGCAGTCATTTTTTCTCCTTCTTAGTGGCTGGTGCAGCACTGTGTTTCTAACTTT
>WYDI02004159.1:2816-22062 GCA_009867235.2 Psittacus erithacus | reverse complement strand
ACTGTTCTCAGGCTGAAAGTTAGAAACACAGTGCTGCACCAGCCACTAAGAAGGAGAAAAAATGACTGCTACTGCTGGACCCAGGACACCAGTTAAGGTTTTTCTAGACCTCTGGAAAGTTTTGAACTCATTAACATAATAAAAATGGACACTTTTTTACATTATTAAAAAAATTAAAAAGTTTATTTAGCAGGATCTGTCATATGCACCATGAAATAGTTTAAGCTCATGACAAGTTAAAATTTAGCTCAGTGAAGAATCACATGAAACACCTTTTAGTAGGTTGGTCAATTGACCTTTGCTAAAACTATGAGAGTTCTCTTTGTGTTCTATTTGCCTTTCATATATAAAGCTTCAATGACCTGCATAAAATATAGTTGTCAGTTCTTTTACACACAAAGTTATTAATATTTAAAAAGCTTTGTATTTTAACCCAGTTGAGATGGGCTGATGAAATACCTGAAGCTGAGCATAATGATGACTGTCTGTTATTTACACAAACCACTGGTGTGGAGAAAATGTTAACCCAATAGAAAAAGAATGGTTTTCATATTGTATTAGCATTTCCTAGCCCTTCATTTTCTGGTTGGAAAGAAAGTTTATACAGTAAGTCATGCTCAGTCTTTTATTTCCTTTTTTCAGCTATATTTTTTTTTTCATGTCCAAATCAATGTTTTCTAAAAATATCCTGATTGCTATTTAAATTTTCTTATTATGTACATGGGATTTATTGGAGACATCCCAAGCAGTGCATTTTTACTCTCGTATTAAAGGCAAAAAGAATATAGATACTCTAAGAGGATTTACTATTTAACTCCCATCATCTTAAAATGGTTGACACAATTCTGATTTCAGTTGAATGCAAAATTTCAAGAAAACTAGAACTTTTGAAATTCAGGAACTAGAGCATATCAGTGAAAAAAATGTAATCTTGTATTTCATTTTATCACAAATCTGAGCATGATTTATTCATTGCCAGTTTAATAGCACATAAGGTGAATATTCTACCAGCACACCCATTCAAGTGCATGGAAATATTTATGCACTATCCTATTTCAGTGAACTGTCTACAAATTAATAAGAATTAATGTGGTGTAAAATTTATCAGAAAGCATGTGTTTTTACCAGGAGATCACAATCTGTTTTATTTGTAATTTGATTCTTTTCTACAAGTAAATTATAAATTAATTATTTGACAGCATACTAAAAGAGAGAAAGTATTTTTGTTTTATTGAGCCTAGGTAGGACATCTGGAAGTTCATGTTAACCTTTTTCCTGTTTGTACATTCATATGACTAGCAAAGTCTATGCCCTCAGAAACAGAAATTGAACTATACCATTAAGACTCAACAAACAGAAACAGCATTATCCTTGGCTCCAAAATTTACCCCTCTGTGAATGGGAGGATTTCTTACTCAAATGTTGATGATGACAAGGAATAGCAAAATGAAAAGCCAAATCTCCAGCAAGGCCACAGGACACCTCCTAATACAAACAGAAGCAACCACAACTGGAAGGGTAAATAACACATATGAAACAGCACACAGTATTGTGATTTCAACACTCAACTTTATGTTTAGTGTCTTGTCATGACATATGGTTTAGATAGTAGAAAACCATTTATAAACAGCAGAAATATACTCTAATGCAATATATAAAAAGACAAAGTGTGTTCTCAACTATGAAACTGCGAACTAAAAACAATTATGATAAATAACCTGAGAAAAAGTCCTGGAGTGAACACTTGGCCCTGGTCTCAGGCAGTGGCAGAACACCCATTGACGTCAGTAGAGAATGATTTTGCCTCTGCTTTTTGGCCTGCCTGATGGGAGGAGCATCACCAGATGCAACTTTCAGTTGTCATATCACATGTCACTTAAAATGTCTGTATCAAGTACTGTTTTATGTGTGACTCATTTCAAAGAAGATCTGCTGTGGAGTACTAAGAGTTCTCCTGTCATCTGGTATGGGTTTCCCTTTGGTGACAGATTTCTTTCTCGGGGAGTACTGAAATGCTTCATATTTGCTGGAATAGATTCCTGTCCCATGATTACTCTTTCACATTGCAGTTTTTTTGCCAAAATATGATTTATTTGGGATTTGTGGAAGCAGGAATCCTGAGGAATTTTAAAGCTGCTGCCCCACAATCAAATCTCCTGCTCACCTCACTTGTCTCAGGCAACCATTGCCTCCTGCGCACAATACTGTATTTCTTCCAAGATTTCTCGAAGCATAGAAAGCCAGATAAAGCAGGCACTTGCCAAACACAAAAACACTCTGACACCTTTCCATAAGAAAAGCAGTTTTTTAAGGGCTATGCCAAGACAGTTTATGCAAAGGATTCTGGGAAGATCTTTTACATACCTTCTTTTTAACTACTCTTTTCTTTTTTTTCCATTTTTGATTAACAGACTTTGCATTCATAGACCTTCTTTTTCTACCTTTTGTCTTACTACTCATTGTATTATTTTGTATTTACCTTTTTAATACATTCATTCCTTTTTCTGACTTTTTTGTTTTGTGGTTGACCTCTATCAGGCCACTGACAGTCATATTGAAAGCCCAGGAAAGTTTTAGTCTTCAAATAAAGAAACTGACTGGAATAAATCAGAAATAAAGCATCTTAATTTTCTTTTGATGTTCAACTCCTTTAACCTGTCAACTTTAAGAACAGGAATTTTATCTAAAAAGTAAAAAGAATTCTTTTATAGCTACAAATGAAAAAAATTTCCTTATGGAAGTAGGATATGCACATTGGGACTATGCCTGATTTTAATAAAGACTTCAAAAGGGGAATGTGATTATTTTAAATTATGTTTTATGCTTTTGATGTCAAAATGAAATGCAATTACATTTTATTTTGCAAAAGCAAAAGTTGCAAAGATTTATTTTTCCTTTCTTTTTGCCTGTGATAATGCTGTATGTCTTAACTGAACTATTTTAGCATGTGAAGGATTTATTCACACTCTGAGTGGGTCTGCTTGGTTCTCATTAAGTTAATTTAATCATTAGGTGTTACAGGCTACTCTATCCCAGTGTCCCAGTATTTTCCTTTTCACAGCCTGGAAAGTCAACATCTTCACGCAGTAGGCTGGCTGATTTTCTTTTTTTATTTCATCCAGAAGATGTTTTCAAGAGAACAGATTGAGAAAACCCTTGTGTAGATATTTAGAGAAAAACCTTGTGGATAGACTGTCTAGCCAATCAAAGGATGGAGAAACTGGTTTGGTTTTGTTGTTCGTTTAACTAGACTCTTGTGTCTGAAGATGGCCAGATGCTCTTCATTTGAAATGCAGTGTGCGTTTTACAGAATGTAAAGAAGCTCCATTAAAATGGCTTCCTTGAAGTCTAGTAAGCTCAGATAGCTTGCTGCTTCTTGATCATTTATTTCTAGTGGGTTTGAGGAAGATTTTGCACTGATTTTTCATGTGAACAAATGCTGAAATAAATAAAACCCTAGATCTGAACACAAATACATGAATTTTATCAATGCATAAGTGTTTGGCTTTAGCTTTTATGTGTGTATTGGGCTATGAAATATACCCTGCAATTCACAGCATGCAGAAATGAAACCCAGTGACTTTCCATGTGCTAGTAGAAAGTTATTGCTATATACCATAAGGTGTGCTCTCTCTGATGCCTGAACCATAAGCTGTCTACATGGCACGGGAGGCTAAAATGGGAACTGACTCATTATGCTTTGAAGACAGTGCAAAGAGTGCTGGAGAGCAAGGGCAAACTTTCGTTTATAGTTTCACTACATCCTTATATTAGGAAGAGAACCATAGAGTCACTCTGGTGGAAAAGGCCTCCAGGAGGTCTCTGGTCCTACCTTCTACCCAAACCAAAGCCAACTCTGGGATCAAGCAAGTGATCAGACTGTTTAGGATTTTCTCTAGTCAGATCTTTAAAATCTTGAAGAACAGAATCTGCATAACATTAATGGACAACTTGTTCCATTACTTTATTATTCTGACTGGGATGGATTTGTTTTCCTCATATCCAAGCTATATAACACCCTGTTGGTATGCAGGTAGCTTAAAATAATGTTTGAGTAAAAGCAAGTAAAATAAAAAAGTGGAAAAAAGTGAAATCTTTCATAATGCACCAGAAAGCCCAGTAAATTACAAATGTTTAAACAAACACTGGAAGAACTCTGTCAACAAACACATCCATTCAAAACCATACATTGCAATCCTTAGGAAAGATCCTACTACTCAGTTTCTGATGACTGCCTTTCTTTCGAATTAGGTGGTACTTCATATAACCTCTTTCTTCTCTGAAATCTCAGGAACATGTTTGGAATTTGAAACTAATCTAATTCACTAATTTAGAGGGGTTAGTCTCTTGGTTAGTCTCTGACTTGCTAGTGAGCAGCTAACTCCTTGATCCAGTGGTCCTCTGTCCTTTGGTGATTCATTGGAAAGATTCTGTATTGCACTTTATTCTGTTATCAACCTGTGTTTTGGTAAATATTTGATGCAATCAGCTAAATAGGAGAAATGTTTTTTTTCTCAGCCTCTTGTCTAGGATCACACATAATGGTAACAGCTCATTACAGTATTTTCCAGCCCCTTTCTCCAGTACATATTATAATCAAAACAATAGTTTTTAAAAATGTGCTGAGGATGTGGTATATTTGCAA
The DNA here is from genome assembly GCA_009867235.2 of Psittacus erithacus. Classification (NCBI taxonomy): domain Eukaryota; kingdom Metazoa; phylum Chordata; class Aves; order Psittaciformes; family Psittacidae; genus Psittacus; species Psittacus erithacus. The sequence goes on along the minus strand of WYDI02004159.1, from coordinate 17,417 downwards.
GTGCTAATATAGCATAGTTATGCTTAGTAATGTATTCATTCATATTTCATAGATACAAATGAATTGGACCCCTTTGGAGAAAAGAGTTCAGTAAATATGCTTCCACCAGTTTGTGTCCAGGCTATCTAAACATTAAGTACAAATCCATGAATATAAAACATAGAAGTAGTGTTATTGTTAAAGTCATGTTATTTTATTCAGTAAAAAAGAATATTTTATTTCTGGAAAAACTTAACATAAAATGAACTGTGCTTCCTACCAGGAAAAATAACTGGCAAGGAGAAAATTACAGGATGACATTTAAAGAGTTTGTGTGAGTTCAGAAAAACACAACAAACCTGATTTTTACAAGGATGCCAAATTGTCAAAAAAAACCAGTAGTTATGCTAAAATACTGTTCTGTCAGCATTTCCATTATAAATTTTGTCTTTCTAGGTTTTATAGGTCACATATGAAGGCTCACTGACAGTTAAATGGAGTTCAGGCTCTTTATCATATGACTAATGAAAAGGAATTGTCATTGGCTTTGACAGCTTTAAGGCATAATACCCTAGATATAACTTCATGTTTAAAAAAATGCCAAGGGAGATCTGTTCTGTGAATTAGCAAATCAAGGTGCTTGCTGATTTTTTTATTATAGAGATTTCACTTCTGAAATCTGTTAGTCCAGACCTAAATATGTACAGGACTGAAAAGTTACACTCATAGGCTTTAAAAAAGTGTAGCTGTATCATGAGGATCAGGTTGTGGATCCACTCCTTTCCCTAGAACGTAGTTTCTGGGGAAGATTTTGAGTTATTTTTTAACCTTGATCAGCTTTACAACTGGTTACTGGCAGTAAACGGATTAACAGATATGGGACTTTTCTTGTTGGATATGTGAGCATTTCTGCTTTTTGGAAAATCTGACATGCTGAAAAACGGCATTTTCTCTGACTCAGAATAATGGGAGAAATACGGAGAAATATAATTTTTCTAAAATTGCAACATTTTGTTTGGTATAAGCTGTAGGTCAAACCTAGAAGTTTGAGATTGGTGGCTTCCAGCTCTTCATCAGTCTGTATGACAGACAGACTAGAGCCTAGAAGACCTAAAAGTCAAGTTAGGAGCTGTGGAACTTCTGGCTAGAGTCCTATGACTTTGCATGCAGACTTGGGAGTGTTGGGATCTAATCAAGCTCCAAGTAACTTTTCAAGTGCTGGTCTCCAATGAAGAAAGTCTAAAATCCTGAGTTCTTCCTAGCTCATAAGGAAATTCTCAGCCTTCTCTCCAGGTGATTCAAATCCAAATTCTAGTGAAAATGTGTTCTTCTCTATCCTAAAAGTTCCCAAAGATTTTCCCAAGGCTGTATCCGATTTCTACAAAATAAAAGGAAAATTCCCTGTAGCCCAATTCTGGATAAGACTGCAAGAAATGGTATTGAAGTTGGAAATATACTGCAAAATTCAGCAAGTCTGAGTGGTATTATTAGGTAGTGGTGATACTTCATTTTAGGGAAAAGATAATTTTTTTGAGAAATATTTAAACAGGTTTTCCACTTTCGGTTACGTTTAAGTTTAATATACTAAAATAATGAAAGCTCAATGAGAATAATCTCTAAAGCAGAATGGCCACCTTTAAATTATCCACCCTATACAGCTGCACTGAGAGTAATATAGTAGCTTCAGGTTTACACTCATGTAAATTTAAACTTCGTGCTTTTTAAATTTTTTTTTAATATGTGTTGACAAATTCTATAAACAGGGGGAATAGAAACCACTGTGAGGAATGGATATTTTTGCCAGAATAGTTTTGGTATCTCAGTTGTAGCTAAAATATGTGTTCTTTTCATATTATGTTTAGTTATTACCTTTATTTATGTCTAGAAGTCTGGAATCTATGGCTAGAAGATGCCAAATATGAAATTATTATTGTTTTCCTATCTCTCAGGAAGACAGAAAACCCATCAAACAAAAACCAAACAAAAACAAAGAAAAACAAGCCCAAAAAACAAAACAAAACACCAACAAAAAAAAACAACCAACAAAAAAACCAACCAACCTACCAAACCCAAAACTCAACATTCTTAGAATCACAGTTTTTGTCCCAAGGTAGCAAATGCCTCTGATACCTCTTTCCAATCTTGTTGCCAGGTTGGCTCTAGAAAGCAAGCTGTGAGGATGGAACTGTCAAATCTCCAGTTATTTTATGCACACAGTAGTTTGGTCCTTTAAAATCTGAATTATGGACCACATTGCTTTCTCCTGGAAAATCTCTCAGGAAGGGAGAAGATATTCCAATGACAACATGAGTGCAAATTTGTATGGATGATAAGAGGACCCAAAAGTCTTAATTGAGATTTATTATCAGAACTATCTGTAGGGAATTAAACACTTCCTTGGTATGCCCCTGAACCTTGGCACTGGGGTGAGAGTATGAAGTTTAATTCTTCATCCCTGTCTGAACATCACATTACTTACTTTGCTGTCCCATCATTTCTCAATACAAGTTTAACTCCTCCCAACCAAATTAAAAGCAGCCACTTAGTTTGAGTGACACAGTATTTCATAGGTAATTTTCCACTAAAATCAATACACTTGCCATGGAGTGCAAAACACATAGGCAGATTAATACTACACTTTATCCAAAAAATGTCTAAACCACAGAGGAAGAATTACTAAAGCAGTATTTACATTAATATTGTGATCAGTTTGCCGATTCCACTGGCTACTCAGCATTGGGTCTTTTCCTTTCCTAGACCTAAGCTGCACCAACAAACTCAGAATGCCAAACCAGCAATGATTGGAAGCTATTTTCTCATCTGTTCCTATTCAGAGGTTGGAGGCATTTGTATGCAATTGTCCCTTCCTTTATTCCTCCTCCAGAGCTAGCAGAGAGGGTTGCCTATGCAGATTAGAAATAAAGCCCAGGGAAGAAGAGGACAATACTCCAATTCCTGATATAGATGTAAGGGAGGAACTGAATAACTGGTTAAACAACAATTTGCTAGTTTCAGAATCATCAAAGATTTCTGATTGCACTGGTGAGGAAAGCAACCAAATACATCTGGCTTTTAGGAGAGTGGAAAGTCTACTTTTATGCCAAAGCTAACCCATAAATGTCTGGCTCAGATCCCAGCCTTGTTGGCCAATTATAAGCACTTCTATTTGACCTTGTTATTAATGTCAGCGTTGTTCTGAGCACAAACATGTGTTAGATTCTCAAACAGCAAGAAAATTAAAAGAGATGGTTTTGTAAGAACTAAATATACATTAGGTAGCACTGTCCTAAAGTACTGGCTTGTCTGAAACTGGTGAAAAAGAGGCCATTTTGTGTGTTTATTGTGGATCTTGTGGCTTAGGTGGTAAGCAGACAATGAAAAAAAGGTTGTAGCCTGTTTAAAGTGATTACAAGAAATCACAGCATATGATGTAAATGTAAAATTTTGCTTTAGAATTATTTATGTCTGTATTATAGTCTTATTTAAACAATGCAGTTCTCTTGTTTCTGGTAGTACTATACCTATCTCATATCTCTCTTAGTTTACAAAAATAAGCCTTTTGTGTTTTTTGAAAATATTATGCATAAGATTCAGTGGACTGTTGAATAAACACAGAGTGACAATGAAAATTGAAGTGTTTATATGTAAAATATATGAAAATGTATATAATTTTTTAACAGCTGTACTGGGAGAGGTTTTTATGTGCTTGAAAAGGGATCAAGCTATAAAGGTGAATGTTCAGATGTATGTGAGATGAACAGATAAATTCAGTTTGGAATTTCTTGACACCTGGTGAGTAGCCAACATGAAATGAATTATGTAGCATGCATGGATTAAATGAGCATCATGACACATAAAACACTCTATTTGTTTAATTTTTCATCCATAGGTCCAAGTCTTCAATACATAGACAAAAAAAAAGGACCCCTGTCTTGGAATTTTTTTACTGCAGAAAAGGGTGACTCAGGGATTCGTAGTGGATAGAGTTCAAGCCATTTAGTGAGATCTGGACCAAGCAGCTGGTAGTGACTGCAAATCAGTACTGACTGCTGTATGTGTTTGAGGGGCTAAGCGGTAAGAATACATACGTGATAAGACTTGGTACCTGGATGCCAGCTGCTAGTCGACAACGACCTATATAATGCAAAGTAACCTCACACAACCCGCTTCTTGGCAGTCTCAGCCAAAGGCCAAACAGAACGGGCACCAAGCTAAACTTTCCACCCCGTGTAGCAGTTGCTTAAAACACACATTTCAGTAGGGTGGGTAGTGAGAACAGTGCTTTATTGCTGCCATCCACGTTGTACTGTGTCTGTGGAAAAACTGAAGAATGGAGCTTCCAGCAGGGCCAGCCTGGTACTTCTCATAAACCTCTTTTACATTCCATGACTGTACTTGCATTTTGCTGGAAAATATTAATCACCACTATCAGCTTGCACCTTTACCATGGTTGACAGGGGTTTCTCATCTGAGCACAGCTTTGAAATCTACTTTCCTTGGAACCTGGTCAAAGCTACAGTTAAGTGCTGCTTAGCAAGAGATGCCACTGTTCAGATAAGAGATTAAATAAACACTGTTTTATTCAATGCCTGTTAATTTCTCTGTTAAATATGCAGTTAAAGGTGACTGTCAAGGGCTGAGGGCTGGAGAGGGGTCAGCAGACCTGTGCCCTCCCACCCCATCCAGCTCCATCCCTCAGTCCTCAGCAAGGCAGGCTGGGATGGGACAAGGATGCCAATGAGAGTCAGCCACAGCCTAACCATTGTGAGGTGGCACCACAGATCCCAGGCCTTGCCAGAAAGGCAGACCTTTGGGCAAGGACAGAGTCAAGTCCAGAGGTAGTAACCAACATCTTCCAGGCTCACCTAGAAAGTCATGGAAGTCATCCCGTGGACCAAAGTCCTGATATGGGTTGGTGAGGCACAGGGCCAAACACAGGCATGCCTGCAGGGTGGCTGCTGCAGCAGCAGCTTGGTCAGGAATGGAGTGAGAGGGCAAGCCTCAGCTCAGCAGTAGCCCTGGGTGGAGAAGAAGCCACTTGCTTCTGACTGTACTTCAAGGTCACCAGGTGCACTGCTTCTAAGTTGACATTGAGCCCAGGAAGCCAAACCCCAGGTGCTTATTGATATTCAGGGTCCTGTCAGTGCTGGGGTATCTTAGCAAAATAAACAACTTGCAGCACTGAAACAGGTTTGCTCTTGAGTTTTTGTGTTTTAGTCGATTTAAGCTACAAGCACTGAGGTCATCTTAAAAGGACTTGTAACTTTTTCAGGTGTTCCCAGAAGGAAACTACTCCACAAACAATGCTGCTATACATGTGATTTAAGGATGTAGGATGTACAAAAACATTTTGATTTCCTAGTTTTGATTTTCTAATTTTGATTTGGTTCTAACCAGCATAACCCATGGCATTTCTTGGTAACCAGCAGTCTATGATTTACACCTTTAGTAATACGATCCCTGGGACTTTTGCAAGACATAAGTTCTCTTGGCCCAGAGGTTCTGGGGTGTATAATGCTCTGATCAAAATCATGGTTCAAATGGGAAAAGCTTTGGTATTTATTTCAGAACTCAGTGATCCAGATGGAGATAGTTAGGAAACAGTATTACTGAGACTTTGGTCTGCATAATATATGCAGATCAGTGGCAACTTTTCAGACAGACTGGCATAGATTCCTTCATTTTTATTTTTTTTTAATTAAATGAACTGTGTCCCAGCATGCACAGACTGGTGAATCATGCCTTTAGCAAAATTGTTGTGTTCCTCTTGACTGTAACTTCTAACTTCAAAATGTAATTTGTCTTTTTTTAACAGAAACGTCTCCAAAGTTACCAAAGAACACTGCAAATTAAACCTGCTAGTCAGTTGACTTTATCTTCAGATACCAGCACTATGCTCCTTCTTCAACAGCCTCCTGTGCCCCTTGAAATCTCTATATGAGGTTTTTCTTTTCTTCTATGAATTTCAGGCAGAAGATTTTTATATAGATTTTCTTCTGAAATGAACCTATGATAATAATAACCAGTTTCATTTAAGGGTGTTACAATGTAACTGGTATCTGCCATTCATAGCTTCTTCTTTTTTCTAATATTTGCATTGATTTTCATAAAAAAACCAGCAAAGAAGATCTTACATAACAAACAGGAAGTAGTGAAAGAGTTACGCAATACTGAAGAAATACACAACATGTTAGTGATAGTTAAGACGTAAAGTGCACAAAGTTTAATTTGGCTTAGATTAGCACCTAAAGTTCTGGTCCCTATTAAAAGCTGCTCTTTAGACAAGAAATTGGACCACATATCTTTCAATAACAGTCTGTCTGGTTAGAATTACAGCATGTCCTGTTTCTTGTCACACTGGAAATGCCACAGGATTAGTTTTCCATATAGAGAATTCCTCCTTCCAGCTCCAGTGTGATCTTTGCAGGATAACAGGATGCTGACTGAGATTGCATGTCAGTGGATGTGTATGCACGAGGCAGGCAAGTGTACACAACATGAATAAAAGGGTCTCACCACCAGTGAATGAACAACAGAAAAGTAAATCTAAGTGCCATGAATTTATGTCATTGCACACCCTGAGAGCAGAATTCATCTCATCATTTCCAGGCAAAGGATAAGTAGTGGTCCAGGAATGGTAAAACACTGATGTAAAAGGAAGTTTAGCATTCTGCAAAAATGTTTTGATAGAATGCGCACTAATTTTCAGGTATCCCACAGACATCACAGTGTAATTGGAATAGCTTTTTGAAATTAAACCTACCTGAAAATGAAAATTATAGATACATATGTTGGAAGAAACTTTCAGAGGTTAGTCTTACTCATTGGTAGATATCTCATGCTTAGGAATTACTCCAAGGTGAAAGTGCCAGTACTGACTTTATGCAGATTTCTTTCTCAAGATGTCAAGTCTTTCCCACACCTTGCAAGCCTCTGAGCCAGCCTTATTGTGCCAAGAGGTCCAAGTTTCTGAGGAACTGCTCAGCTACCTAAGCCACCTCAAGCCACCTGGTGTAGCCCAACACAAGTCCCAGACATGCACCCAGGTAGCCCATTGATCCTCCACATACTTAGCAATACCTTATCACTCTTTGGCTGCCCCCATGCTAACCAAGGCCTCCATGGCAGTCTTTCCTGAACCGGCACTGGCAAAGCAGCTGTTTGAGCTGTTCCCTGACCATAGACTTCACTCTCCCACTTCTGCTGCAAAGCTATGACTTTAAAATAAGCATATCTGGGGCTGTCAGCATCTCTCTGAACCCAAAGGACAGCCTGTGGAGATCTCTCCTCCTTCCTCTCTCCAATTCTGGCCTTTTCTGACCTGCTCATGGAATCATAGAATGGTTTGAGTTGGAAGGGACCTTAAACATCATTTAGGTCCAACCCCCCTGCCATGGACAGGGACACCTTCCACTAGACGAGGTTGCTCAAAGTCCCGTCCAACCTGGTCTTAAACACTGCCAGGGATGGGGCATCCAGAACTTCTCTGGGCAGCCTGTTCCAGTGTCTCACTACCCTCACAGTAAAGAATTTCTTCCTTACATCTAATGTAAATCTACCTTCTTTTAGTTCAAATCCATTCCCCCTTGCCCTGTCACTACATGCCCTTGTAAATTGCCTTGTGAAGCTCCCCAGGCAACTGTCACGAGTCATTTTCCCTGATGCCAGAGAAGAGAGAGACAGGGTAGTCTCCCAGGATGAGGGATTGTTCCTGCTCTGTTAACCCACACCTCCACCCGCATGAGACCATATTACACATAATACAGTCCCCTTGTCTTGCCACTTGCAAGCTGGAGTCCTGCCCCCTGGGCTACAGTGACAGGGACTTACTGGAGAACATCCTCATTGCCAGCAGACCTGCAAACCCAATGTGTCACAGCCCAGCTAGGGCTGACAAACACTTCCCTGTCTGGATTGCACAGCTTCATCCTGAATGTTTGCAAGTGCCTTTTGACCTTCAAAGTAAGACTGCATTGGAATCTGCTCATTCATAGCCTTGGCCTGGGTACTTCCCTGGTCTTCTGCAGATGCCAGGCTGGCTGTCCCCCACCCTGCCTGAGGCCACAGTGCCAAGCAGCACCCATTCTTCACAAGGCATCACAGAGAGTACCAAGCTACTCAGTTCTCTTGGTCTTCTAGTGGAAATACACATCCCTGAGTACCCCAGACCACATGGCCATGCAACATCTAGCCTCTTCCTATGTTTTTCCATCCCACTTGCCCTTTTTCCCCACACCCCCATCTGTGACAAATATGGGAAAGGAAGCTTCAGAAGGCTATCTGTCTCTTCTCTTTCTCTCTTCATCCTTGGCAAGGATATACCGGAAAATGCAGTGTTGACAAATGAAGATTTACAGATATGTGACTTGGCCAAACAAATGTTTCTGCCTTCCCTGCCATGCAGAGAACACACAGAGGGGTTTCCTCCTCCTCCTCCTGCACCTCTGCCTTGCATCTCTGCCCTTCTTTATTGCTTCAGTGGGTACTGCAGAAGAGGAAAATAGTAGGTGACTTCTGACAAAAAATCTCCATGTCTCTCCCTTGCCACTGTCTGGCAACTGAAACAGGACATAAAAATAATCTCCAGCTCCTCAAATAGAGCAGAAAAAGTACTTTTTATCACTGAATAGCCCAGGGCAATAGACCATGCCTTTCTCTGAGATGTAACCCCGGTTCACCACAGCCAACGAACTCCTCACCATCAAGGCAACCATTAAAGAGTCCCTCTACATATTCATCAGCTGCATAATCTGTGAAAGCCCAGGCACAGAGCCTGTCTCTATTTCAAGCGAGTCCTACAAACCTGAGCTTCATGCCTTTTTGGGAGACAGCCACCTGCTTCAGCAGCTGAAGCTGGAATTTCCCTGGCAGGACAAGTAGTCCCACTGAGAAGATGAGCCAAGGCAAGTGGAAGTATGGCTGAGCCATCTAAAAAGCTGGCATGAGTCTTTTGTGGTGCATGGAGGAGTGGGGGTGAACCCCACTGCTGCCAAGGAAAGATCCTTGAGATAACAACTGGCTGTCTTTGTCTTGCATCCCAGTTAATGTTTTCCTTGATGTACACAAATAAAATTTATAATCTCAAACCATTTTTTTTTATTACAATAGAATTTATGCTGCAGCAGACATGACCTGATCTTAGCCATAATCCACTTCTACCATCAAAACTTTAAAATTATAGTAAGTCTAGAAGAAGTTAGCATTAAGCCACTTTTGCTCTTCTTTTTTTTTTTTTTTTTTTCTTTTTTTTTTCCCCTCACATACAGTTTTGCTCCAGATTTGATCCCCGAAGACCTTTGCCCATCTTATGAGAGGGGTATCACAGTGAAAGCTATAGAGAGCTGTCAAATATTTCCTCCTTCTACTGCAATAATTTAGACTTAAAAGCCTGCATCATTGACTCTTGAATGTCTAGCAACATGCAGTCATAACAAGACTTAGGCTCCCAAATTACATGCAACTCTTATGGAGTTTCCATTTTCCTCCATATAACTCAAACACTTTTAAATATATCGAGGTAATTTGTGTTGCTAGGTGAATTCTTTAACAGAAGGGGAAACACAGTAAATATTTATAGTCTCAGAACATGGAAATGGCGTAAAATTTTAACACAGGGCTCACCAAATCTGAACAAGGTTGTAGTTCACCTAGTTTGTATATTAATTTAGACACCATAGGCTTAACTTAGTTGCCTAGAGATAAGCATTGCCTATCTTTTTTGAAATACTCTATTATATTCCTCCTGGCCTTCAAATGTTACTTCAGAGAGGATGAAATAGCTTCTGTAGCTTCTGTTTTACCTGTAGCCTCCTAATAGGCTCTATGTCTATATGTCTACATGTAGGTAACTGACTGAAGTTCCATACATCTACCGATTTTAAGCCAGCACGTATCAAGCTGTACTGACTATTAGGTGCATGAAAAACTGAAATTGCCTTCAAATACAGGTATGTAAAGACTGAGAAAGCAGATCAAATGATTTTTCATTTTTTATTATACAGCGAGAAATGGAAGCTACTTATGCATTGAACAAAAGAGAAGATGTGGCACAGATATGTAAAATTCAAGGGAAAGAGAGAAATCCCCAAAACTCAGTTAAATATCTTGTGGGGTTTTTTTTCTTTTTTTTCTTTTTTTTTTTTTCTTTTATCAAGTATATGTCATATGATCAAGGTTATCCATGAAAAATGAGTCATACAATAACATCTGATTTGTCTTGGGAAGGTGGGATCTTCCTGCTGGAACTGTGAACTTCCTACTACTCAAACAAAAGGGAGTGGAGCATCCTGAGCCAAAAAGTGAGACGGGAAGGGTCTGCCGAGATAGGATGAAACCATAAATGGAAGATAACCTACAGCCTGACAGAAGAGGTATTATGCAGGCTTTTGCAAAGCAATGTAAAGATGGAATATTTAAGTAAGCTTGAGATATGTTCAACTTTTTTATAAGCATTCAGGTTTTAATATGTTTGATGAACTGTAAGCCAGTTGTAAATGATTAAAATTTGCCATATTTCTTTTTTATGTACTTGTACTTTATTGCAGAATGAAGATGCTTTTGTACATTCTTTTGTTGAGGAAGAAGATTTCACTGACGTAAAGCAAATAGAAAGCAACTCCAAAACATGACATATTTTTTGCTGTATCTAAGAGCAATCAGTAGCTAGTGTTCAGCCAATATTTGAAATAATGCAGTCTAGCTGTCCTCTAGTAAAAATTGTAAATTTCGTAATACATGAAACTGTTTATTTCCCACCTTATCTGTGAACGCACATTTCAGTCCAAGAGCTCCTTCCTTGCCAGGTAAACTTCAAACATATCATTGCTTAGGGCCCTTTCTAGTTTCAGAGGAATGTGGATTGGGAAATGTTGAGAGAGAAAGAAAGGTTAGACAAACAGAAAGTTCTAGGTTGATTAAATGAATCTTTTTTTTCCAAAGAAAATAAAAAATATGGAATGGATAAGTCTACCCTTCTGTATTTTCAGTGATAAAATACGTGTTCTTAAATCATCTTGGAAATGTGTGTTGATCTATGCTCTTGCAGATTTGCAGAGTGAATAATTTGTAAAGAGATATTCTGAACCATAACAAAAACAGAAATTAAAAAGTGTTTAAGACTGATTTTCTGTATCAGCCCATTCTGACAGCAAAATACAGGCTGTTCAGCTTGTAGCCCACAGGCTGAACCTAACCACTGGTACTCAAGGAAATTTATAAGCCTTTTCTGGCTTCAGGAGGAGAGGAGGACTATACAAGATGCAGACCTGCAGCTGGTTTTAGACTTGAACTGAGAGGTAAATTTGACAGTGCAGACAGCAAATACTGCTGGTGGACAAAAGTAGCCTAATAGAATACAAATGCATGATTTGAGTGTGAATCACCCTTGTAGCTTACTAGAAGCTAGTAAGCTGTTACTTGGTAAGGCGTGGGAGCAGGTAGTAAGGGAGGATAATTCTTGCTAAACCCAATAGGAAGAATAGAAATCAGTGCTGTAGAAAGAAAAATGTTTGAAGATCAGAAATAGTGTGGGGCTGCGGTTTTTTTCCTCCTAGCTTCTTTTGTTTGCTAATTGCTGCCAAAGGACTTCCCCACAAATTTCCTTTTACTCATATGTGAGCAGTGCAACTCTGGCTAACACGCCTTTGTGAATGAAGGAAATTAGAAACAAGGATGTTATTTATCCTTATGGGCTGGTTGGGTCCCAAACCATCTCATTTTCTGTCCTCCACTTCCCTTTTTTCACAATGGGCTTCTGTGAGGAATAAGCAAGAGCTTTTGGTGGTCTAAACTCCCCTCTGGGTTTCTTTTCATGACCAGCCCTTGCTCAGGGAATGGCCCTTCCTTCCCACTTGTGCTTTGAGTAGCCTTTTTGCCCCCATGGCTAGTAATACCTCCTCTTCTTGGGCTGGGCAATTTAGCATGGAGGATGTAGAGAGAGAAACCTTGGAAACTGCATACAAATAAGAACAGTTGTAGGCAGGGCTGCCTTTCTCTTGCCCAGTCCCTGAGAGAATATAGTTGAATGGGTGAGTGGCATGCCCAGCAGCCCTAGTCTCAATGAACTGTGCTGGGTATCACGGCTGTGGCAATGCTTGTGGCAACCAGGAAAAAGAGACCCAAGAAACCACAAGAAGTGTCCCAAGTCTTATTTCTGATCTGCTGCAAAATATTTAACTGTTAAACCCTATGAGAATCTAAATAATGGTGATACTATATACTTATGCAGCAAAAGTGGAAAGCTGTATTTTGGAGTGAGAGGAGTTCACATCATAAGGGTAATTAGAAATTCAGCTTTCAAACTCAACAAGAGTTGAGTTTGCTTCATTGTGCTTCAGGCCGCTAAACAAATCCCTCTAAACACTTGTGACTTACTAAATTATTTTGGTTTCTGAGATGGTAGAACTAGTGTTACAACAGAGGCATTCTTGTAGCTACAGAAAAATTTCTACTGCTCCTACACCTTCCTTCGAATTAATACCACAAAAGGATGGAAGCTGTTTGCTGAGGAACTGTACAATTAATTCTGTGTAAATTCTTCTTCTGAAGTGCTAAACACACTGGTATTGAAAAAATCTTTTCATTCTGGGAAAATGAGATATACAGTTGAGAAAAATAATTTGCAAGATATGAATGGCTAAGCAGTTTGATTGTTTTTCCTCAATTGCTGCAATTCGCAGCTTGGCACAGAAACTTGTACAGACAGTTGCAAGCTGTTCATGTCAATACCCTGAGCAGTGAAGTGAGATCTCCCCTTGTGCCAGGATGACAGTGACCTCTGTCAGAAATGTGAGATAGATGCGATAATCACTTCATCAAGAAGTTCCAAAGTTCATCTGTCAGTGCCTGAGGGCCCATCTTCAGTTTGGGTATCATATGTCACATAATTTACAAACACAGAAAAACAGACAGCCTCTGTCTTGAGTAGGTTATTATTTTAAATAGATGGAACAGAAGGCAAGGAGAAGAAATATTACATGTGAGTACAACAACAGCAGTAATTTTATTTTAAAGTCTGCTGGTGAGAGTTAGGAATAAAGAAATTGGACATGTGTAGGAGGGGTTACAGTAAGTAGTCAACCAGTAGGAAGGAGATAACATCTAACAAAACCTGTACAAAATGCTGATAAAACATCTTCAAAAGTCTCTGCTTTGGCGGCTTCAACTTGAATCCCTGTCTGGCTCCACTGCAAAATTACTGAACACAGTTCTTCAAAGAGTATGAAGGAAAATATTGATTTTAAAATATTTCTTTCAGCTAAGTTTTTTACAAACTCCATTTCAAAACCCTGTCACCTCTTTTGGTGTATATTTTAAGTTGTATCTGCAGCAGAGAACCATATCATGTGTGATTGATGTGGTTAAATACTGTGAGAGTTTGGACTAGCAGTGAAAGTGCTCATCATTTATTTGGGAGACGCAAAGCAGGTTCCCATTTCTACTATAAATCCTATGGGTGAGCTTTGAGAAATCACTTCCCCTTGCCATGCCTTCATTACAGATAGAAAAACTGGGTTTTTCAAAGCACCTTGGGGTATAAGAATTAAACTGCCAGAAAGGAGGCAAGTGCTGTTGGTACTTAAACCATGAATGAAGAGTGGGAAAGGCAGTTCCTCAGTTGCTGAACTGTTCTTTGCATCCCCACCGCCTATTCTGGCTATAGCTATGATAATAGTGGGAGCACTTTCTGACACAAATTCCATACACCCATTTTGCCTAATTAGGGGACATGTAATTTGCTTCTGTGACTGTTGCAATCTGAGGGCAGCTGGGGTCTAAACTTTCAACAAATCTCATCAGCTCATTGTATAATGACCCCAGAAAAGGTGTTTGTAGCTGACTTCTCTGTCCATTGGCTCTGTGTTCAACATGAAAGGGTAAAACACAGCTGATGGAGGCATACCTGAAGCTCAGATCTCCCAATCTTGCTTTATGCTCGCTTGGTTTTTTGAGATATAATCATTTATCGAGGCGCAGGGTTTCTCCTTTCTTAAAGCAATGGAGCTAAAACTTCAAGCAGTGGCATGTGCAGGTCCCATGTTACATGTAAGCATGTAGCTGGGTGTTGGTCTAGATTTAAAAAAAGAAATAAAAATAAATGATAGTTTTATGAAATCAGCAAGAAAGTGTTAAAGATTTCATATGCAGAGCTTGCAAGATTGAGGGGTGTGGCAGAAATCACAGGCAGATACTTAATAGTCAAGTGGTTTGCTGCTACAATATCATTATTTCCAGCTATGTCAGCCAGATATATGGTTGAGAGTCACAGCAACATTGCAACACTTGTGCTGGAAACAGAGCGCATTGTAGATGGAGAGCTTAAGGTTTTAAAGAATAAAATATTTTTAAAACATCAAAAGTTTGAAAATAAAGAAAAGGATTCTAGTTCTTCAGAGTTATTCTGAAACACCTATGTACTGAAAACAGATCCTGTGTCCTTTCTTAGTCAAATGTCTACCAGTTACACAGAAAAAGTATAAAAATAAATTAAAAAAATGTCCTGGGTTCAGCAGTAGCAGTCATTTTTCTCCTTCTTAGTAGCTGGTGAAGTGCTGTGTTTTTGATGTTTGGTTTGGGAACAGCGGTGATAACACCAATGTTTTCAGTTGCTGCTCAGTAATGTTT